>CAUYRB010094983.1:0-67799 GCA_963574695.1 Propithecus perrieri
GTAGATCATTGTTTTTTTGATTTGCATTTCCCTGATGGGTAATAATGCTGAGCAGATTTTCATTCGCTTGTATGCCATTTATATTTCTTTTTTTTTTTTTTTTTTTTTTTTTTAAGAAACAGGGTCTCCTGTCACACAGGCTGGAGTGCAGTGGCATGATCATAGCTCACTCTAAGCTCAAACTCGTGTGTGTGTGTGTGTGTGTGTGTGTGCGCGCGCGCGCGCGCGCTTAATTCCTCCTCCTGCCTCTGCCTACTAAAGTACTGGGATTACGGGCATGAGCCATCATGCCCGCCCCATTTATATATCTTCTTTGAGGACATGTCTGTTTATGTCATTTGCCAATGTTTCGATTGAGTTATTTGTAATTTTACGATTGACCCGTAAGAGTTTTTTGTTTGTTTTTTAATTCTGGAGACAAATACTGTAGGTATGTGATCTGCAAATATTTTATTCAGTCTGTAGGTTGTATTTTCACTTTCTTATGTTGCCCATTTTAACACAGAAGTTTTTAATTTTGATGAGTTCCAGTTTATTTCTTTTTTATTCTTTAGTTGCATGTGCTTTTGGTGTCATATCTAAGAAGGCTTTGCATAACACAAGTTCATGAAAATTTACTACAATATTTTCTTCTGGGAGTTTTAGCTCTTACATTTAAGTCTATCATCCATTTTGATTTTTGTGTATGGTGTGAGGAAGAGGTTCATCTTTTTTTTATATAGATATTTAGTAGTTGTAAGATCATTTGTTGAAAAGATTATTCTTTCCCCATTGTATTGACTTAGTACTCTATTGAAACTAAATTGATCATAAATGTGATCATATCTTTCTGACTCTCAGTACTATTCTTTTGATTCATATATCTGTCCTTATCCTAGTATCACACAGTTTTGATTACTATAGTTTTTACTACATAGTTTTCATCACTGCAGTTTTGCAGAGTCTTGAAATTGGGCAGTGTTAGTCTTCCAACTTTATTCTTTTTTTCAAGTTTGTTTGGCTATTCTTAGTTTCTTTAACTTCCATATGCATTTGAGGTTGAACTCACTGATTTCAGCAATGGTACCAGGTGGTATTTGGATAGAGATTGTGTTGAATCTGTAGATCAGTTTGGAGAATGTTGCCATTTTAACAGTATTAAGTTATGTGATACATGAACATGGGATAACTTTTCATTTATGTAAGTTTCCTTTAATTTCTTTTAACATTGTTTTGTAATTTTCAGTATAAGTTTTGTACTTCATTGTTAAACTTATTCATACTTACTGTTTTTGATGGTATTGTCAATGGGATTATTTTAATTTCATTTTTGAATTGTTCATTGCTAGTTTATTAGAAACACAGCTAAATTTTGAATCTTGATCTTATATCCTGCAACCTTGACAAATTCTTTTTTTAGTTCTAATAGGCACTTCCTCCTACAATATTTATTCAGTGCCATCTCCTGAGAAAGCATAACATATGTTCACATTAAAGGAGAAATACTTAAAGGAATTTCATTTATAACAGAGCCTATATAGAAGGGTGCATTTGGAGCTGAGAGGCAATAACTTGGTACCACAGTGATGTCCATAGAGTGAAGGTATTTTAAAGGCATTCCAGCACAAGATTAGAAGCTAAGAATGTATTTTGTGTTTCTCTTAAACCAAGTGAAGTCTGTCTATATTAACGTTTTTCTAGAATTACAGATAATGACTGATGCAATAAAGAAGACATTTTAATTTAAACATTTAGAAGGTATGTGAAATATAGAAACAATATAAGCAATTCTTTTTAAATCTCTATTAGTTTGTTTTTTGGGTGTCATAAATTGTATTGCCTTGTCACTTATGTGAGATACTTATTCTGTAGATGTTGATTTACTGCTTTAGGATATCAAATTGTGACAATTACTGCATTTCATTGAATATAAATGGTCATCAATTTCAGGATATATTATGGTTTGATATACCAATAAGGAAGAAAAAACAAAACAGTGACAATACTCTCCTGTCATTTAGAGCTTTCATTTTATGTGCATTGAATTATATTTATTAGACTTTTATTTCGTACTTTTTAATAGTTTACCCATAGATGTAATTTTTCATCATAACTTGTGTACATATCTGAAAAGGAAAATATAATTGGACAATATTTAACTTATCCCTATTACTTCTTCACGTTCAGAGCCTTTTTTTGTATTGCTTTGCATTTCCATGCTGTGTTTTTCTTCAGTGCTATGAAGAGTTCTTTGATGCTGTCTTTCTTAAAAGATGCCTTAGAAGACTACCCTCACATTCACTAATTCTCTGAGAAGACTTAGAGGACTCAGCACAGAGTCATACACCAAGCTGTGATTTATTGCAGTGAAAGGATACCAGACACAATCAGCAAAGGGACATGAGTCAAAGTCTGGGGAAAACCAGGCATAAGCTTCCAGTGTCCTCTTCCAGAGTCACACAGGATGCACTTAATTCTCCCCTAGAACAAATTGTGACATGGGTGAAATGTTGCCGACCAGGGAAGCTCATTAGAGACTCAGTGCACAGAGTTTTTGTTGGTGGATGATTATGGAGGTACTCCCTGCCTAGCACTTACCCAAATTCCAGACTCCTAAAAGGAAAGCAGGTATTCACCATAAATGATATTTGTACGTAGAGTTTAGTCTCAGTGAACCACTGTTAATCAGTTAATTGTAAAATCTCTCCCAAAATCTAAATTCCCCAATGTCAGTTAAGGGCCAACTTTGCAAGAAGGCCTTTTCAAGGGTAGCAGTTTAGGCTTGCCATATTAACTTATTAATACATAAAAGACATCAACTCTGAGATTTTTCTTGCAAGCCTCTAATATTTATTCTGCAAGTTTTCACTCTAATGCTATCCTGATCTTACAGGAAGGAATTAGTGGAACATAGGGTCCTTGTTGACTTAAAGGTCATAGGTCATGGTGTTGCATATTGTCAGTCATGCCACCAGGAATAACAACCAAGTTTGCATATGGATAGACCACCTGTATCCCCTATTTAGAGATGTGGGGAAAAATCTTCATATTGGAGTCAGTGAAAAAAAGTAACCTAATAATTACTTTTTTTTTTTTGAGATTGCTTGTTATATTGAATGCCATATTCAAGAATTTAACCAGATTCAAAGGATAATGAATATTTGCTGTTAAGATACTTTATGGAAATTATGGTGAAAGAAAATAGTGTGGTTTGATTAAAGTATAAATTTCTGGGGTCTACCTTTGATTATCTATTATCCAAAATGCAAAAGAAAGAACAAATTGCCAAACAGTGCTGAAAAGGACTCCAGACATCTAATCTGCTTATATTTAGCCTACTAATCTGCTTATATTTAGCCTATTTCCCCTACCTTTTTTCAAACAATTTTACATGTATATAAACATTTTGCATGTATAAAAGTGAAGCTGCTCTGGTAGAGCTCTAAGCTCTGTCCTTCAAAAATTCTCTTTTAGTACTTTTTTCTACCTCTTCCTTGAGTTGCATTATTAGAATTGGACAAGGAGAATAATTTGAAAACTACTTTTCTTGTCCAGATTCTTCCTTATCTAGATGAGAAATCTGAGACCTATTGAGGTTATAATCGTGCTTTTCTTTGGTTTTAATCTGTAAAATTCTTCTCTGGATTTGGAACAGAGAAGAAAAAATACTTCTAAATTAACACAGTCCTTCTGGGACTCAACAGTCTGCAAGTCTGAACATCTTCCTTGTTTGTGTTCATATGGGGTCACTATTGTTACTACCTTTTGCCTAGTTTAGTGCCGTAGTTTCCTGTATTGGTTTCCTAGGGCTTACATAGCAAACTACCATAAACTTGGTGACTTGAAACAAATTTATTTTTTCATAGTTCTGGAGTTGAGAAGTCCATAATATGTGCTATGCATCCTGTATCAAAATCAAGCTATGTTTCTTCAAAGGTTCTAGAGGAGATTTAGTTCCCTGCTTCTTCAAGGTCTGGTGGCTACAGACATTTTTTGGCTTCTCACTGCATAATTCCAATCTCTTCCTCTGTCTTTAGATGGCCTTCTCCTTTCTGTATTTACTCTTTTTCCTATAAGGAAACTTGTCATTGGATTTAGGGCCTACTTGGATAATCCCTTAACTTAATTACTCTGCAAAGACTCCTTTTTCCAAATAAGATCATATTCACAGATTCATATCCCCTAATTGCTGTTTCTGAATCTGTGCTTTCTTGTTTTCAGTATAATATATAAACTGCTAGATTAATTTTCCTAATATTCCTGCTATGTTTTTGGCTTCCTATATTTTCACCCCACAATATTCCTTATTTCTCCCCCTAATTATTTACAGTTTCCCTGACTAGGCTTTAAACTCCTAAGGGATAAGGAGCATGCCCCTCCTCCTTTGTCCTTCCTCAGCATAATACTTGGCCCATACAGGTAGATTGTTAAATAAGTGTTAAGTGAAAAAAATGGTGGTGTAAACAAACTGAATTCTTTATGGCTTTATCTTCTGTTATTTTGTTATGAATACTTGGATTTTTCCAACTTCTAAAAACTTTACTAACATTGTCCGTTTCTGTGAGTCGTTGCTTTGAATTTTCCTTTAGTGCCCTTTCTTTGCTTAGAAAATCCCACTTCACCTAAAATTCAGCTTAGATGCTACTATTGTCCCACAAATCACCCAGTTAAAATTAGAATCACTAGGCTTAGCTGAAGGAAAATATCACTGTCTAGAGGTAGCTTTTCTTTACACACTTTTCTTATTCCCTCTCCCAAGTATCTTTTTAAGTTTGTACCCTTAACTAGGGTGGCTCTCATAAGGGTAATATGTCCCAGCTGTTATTTGGCATAATTACGAATAATGTTTCTTCACTGCCCTTTTACTCTTAAAAAATGTTTTGACTTGGATTACAAAGTATATGGTCACTCTACCGAGAATATTCACTGTCTCGTGTATCTTATTTTTTTATTCTCAGCTCTTAGAAGTCACAAGCTATACTTTTTTCTACTTTATAGTACATAGTATTTACTATTCAATGAGCGAAACTCAGTAAATATTTGAGTTCTTAATATGTGCTGTGAATCCTGTATCTTGTCTATATTAATACACTTTTTGTTTTCAATCTAGACTTGTCTTAGAATATCTAATCGCCCATCCCAATGTTTTTCAGTTACACCATCCTTGCAAAATATAACTCTTAAGCCCTGTTTTGCTCTACACATTCTCTGTGTTTACCTCTCAGCTGCTGGTGATGCTGGAGGTGGGAGGGAGTCATATAACCGTGCAGATTAGTGCCACTACAGAATCAGGCCTTTAGTTTCTACTAGCCCTCAAATAATTCTAGCAATTCTTCCTTTATTGCTTAGTTAACACCCACTCCAATGTTTGAGTGTTTTCTTTTACATTTTACTGAGGCCTTGTTAATTAGATGATAATAGTCCCATTTTGTAGGTTATAAAATAGCTCAGGTACCCAGTCACAGTGTGTTCTTGAATGTAAGTTAGTCTAGTTCTAAAGTTCTTGCTTCCACTCTGTTATTTGTCCACAGTTTTAAGTCTCATTCTTAGGTCTGAGAAGTATGTGTACTACTGAACTATAAGCCCCCATGTACTTGTTTAGACATGCCTCTTTAAAACAGTTTGAGATTTTTGGATTATTAATGCATCTTGATAATGTGTGTACAGATTTTTACCTGGATCATTACAGGAGGCTATCATTTATGAAAATTTATAGATTAGTGTCTTCAAAGCACTAGTTCCTTGCAATGTCTGCTTCAGAGAATGATATCATTTACATGTTTACAGGCTCTCTGTTTTTAGGTACCACTTTACAATAAGTTCCAAGTAAATTAAAGATTCAGAAGTAAATTCATAAGTATAGTTTAAAAAAACATAATTCCTTTGGTTGAAAATTATTTACTGTTGATTATAAATTTTACCACTGGAATTACAGTAAAGCCTAAGAGTCAGACTGAGCATCCCTAATCCAAAAAGCCATAATCCCAAATATTCCAAAATCTGAAACTTTTTGAGCTCTAACATGACACCACAAGGCGAAGTTTCCATACCTGACACCTTTGCTCTCTGATGGTTCAGTGAACATGAACTTTGTTTCATGCACAAAATTTTTAAAAATATTGTAATAGGTCATTAAATATGAAAGATCTAATTTTGAATCAAATCTCAAACAAGAAGCAGTATAATTAATCAAAGCATGCATCTAAACTATTGACACAGTTTTGCCATCTTAATCCTAGCTTGTTTATGCCAGCAGCAAACAAGCCTGGAGAGCGAGTGGAGATGAAATTGCGAAAGGCATTTTCCACAGCTTGTGGAGAATTAAATATTTTTCCTTGCAACAGGTGGTCAAAGCCTGGAAGAAGTGATAGTTGTTCCAGGGTCTGGTGAATAGGTGGATGACAGAGAGTTTCCAAGTCCAGCCTCTGTAGTTTGAGCAGCATTGTTTGTGTGACGTTTGGTCGAGCATGGTCTTGCAAGAGGATTGTCCTGTCTCTACTGACCAATTATGGCTGCTTAATTGCAAGCATCCTCATCATTTCATCCACTTGGCTGCTGTAGACATCTGCTGTAATTGATTGACCAAGTTTGATGAAGCTGTAGTGGCTAATACCAATGCTGGACCACCAATTAGCTTTTTTTGATGGATATTCGGTTTTGGATTGTGTTTCAGCACTTTATCTTTATCCAACTATTGTGCTGACTGCTTGTAATTGTCAAAAAGAATCCATGTTTCATCACATGTCATAATACGGTGTAGAAATGGTTCACCTTCATGTCGTGACAGCAAAGAGAGGCAAGCTTCAAGATGATTTCTCTTGTGATGCTCGTTTAATTCATGAGGAACCCATCTATCCAGCTTCTTTATCTTGACAGTTTGTTTCAAATGGTCCAGTATTGTTGAAATAGTAATGTCAAACCTTGGGGCTAATTTACGTGTAGGTTGAGATAGATTTGCTTCCACTACAGCCTTCAGCTCATCTCATCGTTATCCACCTTGGTCTCAGCTTGCCCATGTGGATCATTTTCAGGATTAAAATCATCAGAGTGGAACATCTCAAACCATGTAGATACTGTGTGTTCATTAGCCACATCCTTCCCAAACACTTTGTTGATATTTCCAGCTGTCCGTTCAGCGTTGGTTCCACGATGGAATTCATATTCAAAGATAACACGAATTTTTGGCTTATCCATGGATTCACGAAAATTGTTCTTAAAAAACTTTGGAAAGAATGAGGATGTAGCTTCACAATAAACATAAAACAAGAAGTGTCGAGGTGAAATGCCAGAGATATCAACTGTCAAACTTAGTATGTAAGAAAATCGGACGTTACGTACTTAATAACCTAATATAAAATTACTTTCAAGCAATATGTATAAAGTATATAAGAAACATAAAGAATTTGGTGTTTCAGCTTCGATCCTATCCTCAAAGTATCTCATCATGTATTTGAAAATATTCCAAAATCAAAAAAATCAAAAATCTAAAATACTTCTCATTGCAAGCATTTCAGATAAGCGATTCAAACCTGTAATATAATTCATGTAAAATTTAGGGAATACATTCTATTACTAGAATCAAAACACATTTGAATTTTTAAATACTAGTGCAACAATTTATAGATTGAAATGAGAATTGAAAGACCAGATTCTTTTTTATTTCAGAATATTACAGGGGTACAATTGCTTTGATTACATATATTGCTTTTGCACTGCCCATGTCAGAGCTACAAGCATACACAACCTCTAGACATCGCACACCATACCCATTAGGTGTGAGTTTACCCATCCTCTCCCCTCCCCTCCTATCTGATAACACCCTATGAATGTTACTTCCACATATGCACATAAGTTTTGATCCATTAGTAACAGTTTAATGGTGAGTACATGTGGTGTTTGTTTTTCCACTCTTGTGATATTTCACTAAGAACAATGGGTTCCTGCTCCATCCAGGGTAGTAACAAAGGGGGATTAGTTCATTTTTTTTTTTTATGGTTGAATAGTACTCCATGGTTTACAAATACCACATTTTATTAATCTACTCATGTATTGATGGACACTTTGGTTGTTTCTACATCTTTGCAATTGTGAACTGTGCTGCTGTGAACATCCGAGTGCAGATGATGTCTTTTTTATAGAATGTCTTTTTTTGCTTTGGGTAAATACACAATAGTAGGATTGCTGGATCGAATGTAGTTCTATTTTGAATTCTTTGGGGTATTTCCATAGAGATTGTACTAGTTTGCAGTCTCACCAGCTGTGTACAAGTGTTTCCATCTTTCTGCATCTGCGCCAACATTTGTTGTTTTGAGACTTTTTGATAAGATCCATTTTCACTGGAGCTAAGTGATATTGTGGTTTTGATTTCCACTTCTCTGATGATTAGAGATGTTGAGCATTTTTTTCATATTTTGGCCATTTGTCTTCTTTTGAAAATTTCTGTTCATGTTCTTTGAGCACTTTTTAATGGAGTTGTTTTATTTTTATCTTGATTTTCCTGAGTTCTGTATAGATTCCACTTATCAGCCCTTTATCGGATGTGTAGCATGCAAATATTGCCCCCATTCTGTAGGTTGTCCAATTGCTCTGATGATAGTTTCCTTGGCTGTGCAGAAGTTTCTTAACATGATCAAGTCCCATTTATTTATTTTTGTTGTTGCTGTGATTGCCTGTGGTGTCATCTTCACAAATTCTTTGCCTAGTCCAGTGTCTATAAGAGATTTTCCAATATTTTCTTCTAGAATTCTTATGGTCTCATGACTTATGTTTAAGTCTGTTATCCAACGTAGTTGATTTTTGTGAGAGGTGAGCAGTGCGGATCCTGTTTCAGTCTTCTGCATGTGGCGATCCAATTTTCCCATCACCATTTATTAAGGATTCTTTTCCCCAGTGTATGTTTTTTGTCTGCTTTGTCAAAGATCAGATGGCTATATGAGGGTGGTTTTATGTCTAGGTTCTCAGGCCTGTTCTATTGGTTCATGTCTCTGTTCTTTTGCCAGTACCATGCTGTTTTGGTTACTATAACCTTGTGTAGCTTGAAGTCTGGTAAATTGATGACTCCCAATTTGTTCTTTTTGCTTAAGATTGCCTTGAGTATAAGGGGTCTTCTCTGGTTCCATACAAAGCATAGAATTATTTTTTCTAGATCTGTGAAAAATGATGTTGGTATTTTAATAGAGATTGCATTCAATCTGTAGATTACTTTGAGTAGTATAGACATTTTAACAATGTTGATTCTGCTGATCCAGGAGCATGTTATGGTTTTCCATCTGTTTACATCCTCTGCTGTTTCCTTCCTCAATGTGTTGTAGGGTATCGATTTCATGTAGTTTTATTTGGATCTTGGTTATTTCTTTTCTTCTGCTGGCTTTGGGATTGGTTTGCTCATCTTTTTCCAGCTCTTTGAGACTGTTCATTAGATTGTTGATTTGTGATCTTTCTATCTTTTGGATGTAGGCATTTATGGTTATAAATTTTCCTCTGAGGACTGCTTTAGCTGTGTCCCACAGATTTTGATAACTTGTGTCCCCTCTATCATATAGTTCAAAGAATCTTTTGATTTCCATTTTAATTTTCTCCTTGAACTGACTATCATTTGGCAGTAGATTGTTTAATTTACATGACTTTTTGTAGAGATGAGTGCTTCTGTTGATTTCTGATTTTATTCCACTGTGGTCTCAGAATATGTATGGTATAATTTATGTTTTTTAAATTTGTGGAGACATGTTTTGTCGCCTGGGATATGGTCAGTCTTAAAGAACGTTCCCTGAGCTGATGAGAAAAATGTATATTCAGTTATTTTGGGTTAGAATGTTCTGTAAATATCTGTTAGTCCCATTTGTTCTAGAGTCCTCTTTAAATCCATTGTTTCTTTGTTTATTTTTGACTTGGAGCGTCTGTCCTGTTTTGTTAGAGGGATGTTGAAGTCCCCAACTATTATGGTGCTGCTGTTTATCATTTTGTTTAGATCAAGTAGGATTTGCTTTGTGAATCTGGGTAGACCTGAGTTAGGTACGTAAATATTTAGAATTGTTTTATGTCTTTTTGTTGAGTTGTTCCCTTTACCATTATATAATGACCATCTTTGTGTTTCATTATTTTTGTTGATTTGAAAACTAAGTTATCTGAAATGAGAAGTGCTGTGCCAACTTTCTTTTGGTTTTCATTTGTGTGGAATATTGTTTTTCATCTCTTCACCTTGAGTCTGAAGAATCCTTGTGGGTTAGATGTGTTTCCTGAAGACATCAGATACTTGGCTTGTGTATATTTATCCATTTGGCCAGCCTATGTCTCTTCTGTGGCCAGTTCAAGCAGTTCACGTTTATTGAAAGAGATGATAAGTGGGGTGGATTTCTGTTTATCCTGTTAAGTAAAATCCTGGTGCTCTGTGTTATGTCTTGCTCTGTTGTGGCATGTAGCCTTTGACCTTTCACTTTTGGATAATTGTACACTGGTGAGTGTCTATTTTGCCAGTCCAGGTGTATTCCTGTGTGAGTACTTTCTGGAGGGCAGGTTTTGTCTTGACTAATTCCCTCAATGTTTGCTTGTCTGAGAAGGTTTTTATTTCTACTTGATATAAGAAACTTAGTTTTGCAGGATACAAAGTTCTAGGCTAGCCATTATTCTGTTTTAGAAGACAGATTGGTGCCCCAGTCCCTTCTGGCTTTTAAGGTCTCAGTTGAGAAGTTTGCAGTTAGTCTGCTGGGTTTTCCTTTTTAGGTTGCCTACTGCTTTCACCTTATGGCTTGCTGTAGGAGAGCCTCTTTCATATTTATATTGGCTAGTTTGATGACTATGTGTTGTTGTGTTTGCCTCTTTGCAATGAATCTCTCAGGAGTCTGTGAGCTTCTTTTACCTGAATATCTAGATTTCTGTCAAGGCCAGGGAAGTTTTCCTTCATTTTTCCCTCAAATGGATTATCCAGCCTTTGTGTATTTTCTTCTTCATTCTCAGCGATGCCTATGATTCTTATGTTAGGCCTCTTCACATAATCCCACATTTCTTGTAGGCTTTGTTCTTTTCTCTTATTTCTCTGCTCTGTCTCTGCAGGTGACTTGTTGAATTGAAAGGTGTTTTCTTCAATCTCTGAGATTATTTCTTCTTCTTTATCTAACCCATTCTTAAAGCTTTCCACTGTGTTTTGGAATTCCTAGAATAAATTTCTCATTTCCAGAAGTTCTGTTTGATTTTTCTTTAATATTTCAATTTCTGTAGTGAATTTTTCATTCATTGCCTCATTCGTTTTGTGGTTTCTTTGTGTCGAGTTTCCATTTTATCTTGCATTGTATTGAGTTTCCTTATAATCATTGTTGGAAATTGTTCATTGCCAGAGTGGTGGTGGTTCTTTTTGGGGGTGTCCTTTCTCCTTGATTCTTCATACTTCCAGAGTTCTTTCTCTGATTCTTTGTCATCTGGACCAGCTTTTGCCTCTTACCTTTGGATTTTGTTTTGTTTAGGTAATTAGACACCTAGTTTAGTGTCAAGGCAGTAGGCAATGCTTGTGGGTGGGAATTGACCACACCTTGTATGATGAGTGAGTAAATGCAATAAAAGGGTATGCAAATTGATCTCTCTGTCAGTAGGTGGCGCTTCCCAGAGGAACAAACTGCAACATTGCTTTTATTGGGCCTTGATACCAGCTCTAGTTCCTCAAGAGAAGCACTCTGGTGCTCCAGGTCATGGCTGTGGCCCAGGGACTTCCAGTTGCATCTTTATTCTCTACCTCAGCCAGTACAGGTTGGGAAGTGAGGCTGGTGGTGGCTGGGTTGGGTGAGCTTGCCCTCAAGCTCCACAAATGCTGTAGCAAGGGTTAAAAGTCTGTACCCTGCCTCTGGGAAAAGCTACCAGGGAGGGGCTGAATTGGCCCCACTCAACCAGAAATTCTGCGTGTATAGGCGGGGCTGTCTGAGTCCGGCAGTCTGGTAGTCTGGAGCAGACCTTGTTCCTTTCCACCCTTCCCTATTCTGTGGTTTCTCTTTGGCATCTGCTTGCAGGCAGAAACTGAAGCCAGGTGAACTCCCCCATGACTGTGATGCAGGCTGGGAGGTTCCCTGCACGGGATTCCAGCCTGAGCTGGGAGCATGGCCCTACTGTGGGAAGGAGGGGTACCCCTCAAGCATGCCACCGCTAGGACCCACACACACTGCACTCTCACCCTGATCTGTCCCTTCAGGCTCCCCCACTTCACAAGACGAATTCACAAATGTCCCCTCTGTGCCCCTGGGCAATGCTATAGAGACCTTGGTGTACGAGATCTGGCCTGTAGGCCTGTCCCCAGGGCCCCGGAGATCAATCCCTGTCCATGCCAGGGAGAAGAATGCTGGTTCCAAGTCACCCTATGTAGTGCCCAAGCTGGTTCAGTGTCCCTCTTCCTTGGAGGTTAAAGCCCCGTTCTATTGGAGTCACCAGGCAAGCAACACAGTAAGGGCCAGCAGGTAGAGAACTCACAGTCTGAGCACCCCTCAGTTCACTGCAGGACCCCGAAAGTAAAGGTACAAGCCCCATTCCCTGTGGATGCCTCTGTGTGGTGGAGAAATTGTGTCTCTCGGTAGCTGCAGGTGGGGGATGGGAAGGGAAGAATAAAGCTCTAGGTGGAGGAAAGTCTGCACACTGGTGGTCTCTGATACTCTCTCCAGGTGGCAGTCCACTCACCATAACTGGGCTCTGGAGTCACGCATATCACCCAGGACCCACTGGACCCCTGTGGCTCCTACAGTCTGGGCTGGAGTTGGGAAATGTTTGTGTGGGGATAAGCAAGATGGAACCTGAAGGGTAGAGACCACCTGGGAAGGACAAAGGCACCTGGTGGGTAGAGAAGCAATATGGTACCTGCCGACCAGCTCTGGTCTGTGGGGCGGGAGGTGTCCCGGGGGGCCGCTGGGAGCCTGGTGCCCTGTCTGCCAGAAGCTCTCCACTCACTGGTGGCAGCATTCTCTGGGCTGGTGTAAGCAGGTCTCTCCAGCAGCTCAGGAGCCCACCAACAGTCCGAGTTGCAAGGGAGGGGAATTTTAACCACTCCACCTGTCTTTCTTGCTAGTCTCCAAGCCTCTCAGGGCTTAATCCCCACTGATGCCTTTCTCCTTCCATTTCTGCTCCGCAGCTTCTTCCTGTGGAGTCTCCTGTAGGTTAAGGCGCCCTTCCTTCCGACCCTCATCTGATTTATGTTTGTCTGTGTGTTTTTTTCCTCGTTCATCTAAAATTTCTCCTTCTTGCAGAGATGCTCTGGCTGGTGGCATCTCTCATCCGCCATCTTTTCTCTACCCAGATTCTTAATAATTGTTAACTAAACCCTGTCTCTCATGCATTTCACGTAGGGTAGATGGAAATAGTACTAACTTAAGAAGGTTTAGTTCCTCTCCACCATTTTATTTTGAAAATCATTGAGTTTTTGAATGTCCCAATTGCTCTTCCCCAGGTTATCTTTCTGTAAAAGTTCAGATTTTACTTATGATGTGCTCAGCATGAGAAAGTTAGGAACAATATTGTTCAAAGCCAGGAGGCTTCTTCTTGTCTGTGTTTTGACACTAGTCATATGATAAGGGCAGATCACTTCACTGTCTCTGTAAAATGAGGTTAGATCAGATACCTGTAAAGTCTCTTCCTGATCTAAAGTTTTGTCTCCTTATATAAAATATTTTGAAAATATGAGGAAATTTTGCCCTTAGGCATAAAGTAAATTCAACTAAACAGAACATTTATGTTGTTTGAATACATCAAGATATTTTCCTTTGAAATTATAAGGTAGTGATTGGTAGAGAAGAGATAGTGAAAACCACATTTTAGGGCATTTTAATAAAGCCCGAAATTGCTACTTTAAGATTATTAAAGATATCATGATACAATAGGGTGAGCTTTAGTATTAATGTGTAGGAAATATGTTAGTGGAAATTTGCTATTTCCTGCACCTGCTATTCACTGTATTGGTTATATGTAAGTCATTATCATAGAAATGCAAACTTAAAAATTAACTATCTGAAACTGAATTTTTTAGCTTTATAAAAAACATAGACCTATAGTAAGAAAGGAAGTTGAGCTTTATTGAATTTCTACTCTAGAATTTTTCTATCTAGCACTTTCTGCAGTGATCCAAATGTTATATAGCTGTATTTCTCAGTACAGTAGTCACTAGCCATACATGGCAGTTGGACACTTGAAATATGATAATGTAACTGAAAACCTAAATTTTACATTTTGTTTAATTTCAATTAATTTAAATTTAAATAGCCACACATGATTAGTAGCTGGAACGGTATCTTTCTAGGAAATGCTAAACACTGTGCCAAGAGATAATTAGAAGACTTTAGTTCTAGTTCTCTATGTTAATTTTGGTTATTGGCTTTCCCCCATTTTTTATTCAACCTTCCTTTCCAGCCTTATTTGTACTTCTATGTTTTGCCCTCATACTGGATCTTTGCTTAACTTGGAATGGTCTTTTCAGCCTATTAAAATATAAGTCTTCAAGGCACAGCTTAAATGTCACCTTTTGCAAAACTTTCCCTGATCCTCTAGATTATGGCAAATGGCACTGTGTCTTATTATTTATATGACTCAGGGTAAGTCTTAACCTTTTTGATTCTTGATGTGTCATATGGAAAAAAAAAATACGTATATACCTATGTGATTTTCTTGGGAGGGATGTGGTTTGGAGATCAAATGAAATGATATATGTAAAACTCTTGACAGTTTTCAAGAACGTACAATTGTAAGGCAATGAGACATTTTATAAATGTGAAGACTGAGTCCCAGAGAAATTGACTTTCCCACCATCCAGCCTTCATCTCCCATTTGCCACCTCATTTTATTTAGCACCTCAATTTCAATAATTCTTTATATTGGTTTCTATAATCCTTTGATCCTACTTTTCTTCCTTTCTTGACCAACTTAAAGTTTATAGTCCATCATTAGAAACTACTTCTTTACCTACACCGTCAACTCCTTGCCTATTTTTCTTTTAATTGTGCTTGCTTGGTAAAATGTCAAGCCCACTTTAAAACTTATTCTCTGCCTTCTCCGTGCCTCCACTCAGGCAGCTGAATGCTCTTATTCAAGATTGGTAACTTCAGGTGTGGCTTGTCTTTTCATTCTTCTGACTGTTTTGCACAGCAGGAATTTTAATTTTAATGAAATCCAGCTTATCAGTTATGTCTTTCATGTACTCTGCCTTTGGCATTGTATCTAAAAATTCATTGTCATACCTAAGGTCATCTAGATTTTTTGCTTTGTTCTAGAGGTTTTATAGTTTTTTATTTTACATTTAGATCTATGATCCATTTTGAGTTAATTTTTGTGACAGTTATAAGGTCTTTGTCTATACTTATTTCTTTGCATGTGGATGTCTAGTTGTTCAAGAACCATTTGTTAAAAATACTGTCTTTTCTCCATTCCATTGCCTTTGCTTCTTTGTCAAAGACCAGTTGACTATATTTATGTGGATCTGTTTTGGGGCTGTATTCTACTCCACTGGTCTGTCTGTTCTTTTACCAGTACAACACTGTCTTGATTACTGTAGCTTTGTAGTAAATCTTGAAGTCAGATAGTGTCAGTCCTTGTTTTTCAATATTGTGTTAACTATTCTGAGTCTTTTGCTTCTCTGTATAAATTGTAGAATTAGTCTTTTGATAGACACAAAATAACTTGTGAGATTTTGATTGGGGTTACATTGCTTCCATAGACCAAGTTGGTAAGAACTTACATCTTGGCAGTATCTAGTCTTTCTATCCATGAACGTGGAATATCTTTCCATTTATTTAGTTCTTTAATTTTTGTCAGAGTTTGGTGGTTATCTGCATATAGATCTTGAACATAGTTTATTAGTTTCATAACTAAGCATTGTTGAGGGTGCTAATGTAAGTGGTACTATGTTTTAATTTCAAATTCCACTTGTTCATTGCTGGTATATAAGAAAGTGACTGACTTTTGTTTGTTAACTTTGAATCCTGCAACCTTAATGTAATTGATTACTAGTTCCAGGAGTATTTCATCACCTGTGAATAAAGACAGTTTTTATTTCTTTCTTCCCAATCAGTATACTTTTTATTGCCTTTTCTATTCTTACTACCTAAGCATGGACCTCTGGTATGATGTCAAAAAGAAGTGAGAGGAGATATCCTTGCCTTGTTCCTGATCTTAGCAGAAAGGCTTCTAGTTTTTTGGGTTTTTTTTTCTTGTTTTGTTTTTTACGATTTTAAATATGATTTTAGTTGTGAGTTTTTTGTAGATTGTTCTTCGTCAAGTTGCGAAAGTTGCCCTCTGTTTCTAGTGGGATGTTCCTTTCTATTGGTTAGTAGTATTTATTGCTTATTACATGCATATGCCACAATTTGTTTATCCATCTGTTGATGGATATGGATAACAGTTTTCGGCTGTTACAAATAAAGCCGCTGTGAACATCTGTGTGCAAGTCTTTAGAGACACGTGCTCTCTTTTCTAATGGATAAAGACATAGGAGTGATATGGCTGGGCCACAGGATTCTTGTTCGTTTAGCTTTAACACATTGACTGTCACACAAGAAAAAAATTTTTTTTCTTGGGCCACAGTGTTTCATTACAAAAACAGTAAAACTTTGAAAACAAAATGATCCTTTCTAATTTAATGAAAAATTTGTCATTTTTTATGGTTTTCTGTGCATGAGTTATATGCAACTTGAAAAATAATTCAAGGTAAAGACATTTGTGAGTTATACACTGTTTAGGTCCCACTTATGAGAGAGAACATATGGTAATTGACTTTCTGTTTCTGAGTTATTTCATTTAAGAGAATGGTCTCCAGGTCCATCCATGTTGTTGTAAAAGACATGATTTTATTCTTTTCCTGTGACTGAATAGTATTCCATTGTGTGTATATGTCTGTGTGTATCACGTTTTCTTTATCTGGTCATCCTTTGACGGGCACTTGGGTTGATTCTGTATGTTTGCTATTGTAAAAGGTATTGTAATAAACATACAAGTGCAGATATCTTTTTGATATAATGATTTCTTGTACTTTAGGTAAATATCCAGCGGTGGGATTGCTGGATTCAGTGGTAGTTCTATTTATAGTTCTTTGATAAATATCCATACTATTTTCCATAGAGGTTGTACTAATTTACATTCCCATCAACAGCATAGTTTCCTTTTCTTTACAACCTTGCCAATATCAGTTAGTTTTTGACTTTTTAGTGATAGCTATCCTGACTGGTGTAAGATGATATCTCATTGTAGTTTCAATTTGCAGTAGTCTGGTTATTAGTGATACTAAACATTTTTTCATGTGCTTGTTGGCCATTTGTATGTCTTTTGAAAAATGTCTATTTGTGCCGTTTGCCGACTTTTTAATAGGATTTTATTATTAATTCTTGGTTGTTTGAGCTTCTTGTAAATTCTGGATACCAGTTCACTGTGAAATGCAAAGTTTGCAAATATTTTCACCCATTCTGCAGGTTGTCTGTTCACTCTGTTGATTATTTCTTTCGCTATACAGAAGTTTTTTAGTTTAATTAAGTCCCATTTGTCTATTTTTGTTTTTGTTGCCTGTGCTTTGTCTTTGTCATGAATTCTTTGCCTAGACCAATGTCTAGAAGAGTTCTTCCTAGATTTTATTCTAATATTTTTATTGTTTTGGGTGTTACATTTAAGTCTTTAATCTATCTTGAGTAGATTTTTGTCTATGGTGAGAGATAAGGGTCGAGTTTCATTTTTCTGCATATTGCTATCCAGTTTTCCCAGCACTAATTATTGAAAAAGGTGTCCTTTCCCCATTGTATGTTTTTGTTGACATTGTCAAATAGCAATTGACCGTAGGTATGTGACTTTATTTCTGGGTTCTCTATTTTGTTCCATTGATCTATGTGTCTGTTTTTATACCAGTACCATGCCATTTTGGCTTCCATGGCTTAGTAGTATAATTTGAGGTGAGGTAATATGATGCCTCTAGCTTTGTTATTTTTGCTTTAGATGGCTTTGGATATTCAGGTATTTTAAATATTAATGCTTACAAATACTAATTAAACTTTTACTGCAATAAATTTATAAAGCAGTCACCTATTATAACATGCTGACTATATAGCTTATATACATTTTGCATATGTTTTATAAACCACCACATTATTGGTTCTAATAGCCCTTTACTTGGCCTTCTTGGATTTTTTTCAGGTAATAGATTTTTCAAATAGTAATTATTTCTGTTTTGTTCTAATATTTATCTTTTCCTGTTGCACTGGATTGAATTTCCAGTCTCAGTTGAACAATGGTAATGATAGTGTACTACCATCTTACTTTCATCTTTTCTTTAACAGTTATGCCCCTTTTTCTGTTTTAGTGTGATCATGGCCACTGATTTGAGAAAAATCTACTTTATTATTAAGAATCCTTTGCTCAGTTCTTAGAGTTTTTTAAAAAAACAGGTAGTAAATTTTAAATTTTACTGAATGCCTTTCAGCATCGAAAGAGAAAGTTGTGTGTGAGTTTTCAATGTAATGAATAGTCTTAGAATATCCTTACATTCTTGGAATAGTCCTACTTGGTTGTAGTATACTTTTCTTAAATACAGAGCTGAGTGTTATTTCATAATGTCAATTTTTTATTAATATTCATTAGACTGCTTTTTCATTTGTATTTTTTCTGGGGTAATACTAGGCTTGTGATAGCTTGCTAAAAGTACATTTGAATATTTTCACATTTTATATGTTTTGGATTAATTTTAAAATCTTAGTAATTATATGTACTTGATAGCATGATAAAACATGCTAGTAAATTTTGGGGGCCTGACAACATCTTTAGAGCAGTGGTTAAAAAAAGTAAAAGTTTTTCTTTTTCTCTCATAGCTGTTAAGTGTAGTCACTGTGAATTTTCAGTCCCTTTCTGTAATATCCTTAGTCATCTCTTAGGTAATAAAGTTTGTTCTCTAATTTACTTTTCTGTTTTTGTGTTTTCCTCCAAAAAGTGTTCATGAAAATAATATTGTTCCAAGTTTATTATTGGTATGTTTAAACATGTTCGAAGATGTTTAAATGGATTTTTCTATATCTTGTGATATTTTTCTACGTTTTTTTATTTGGTTAAAAATTTTAATTAGACATAACTAAGTTTTAAAGATATTGTTTATTGTTTATACAATTTCCATTTTAGCGTGCTTATTTTGGTTTACTTCTTAGTTTGAATATTTGTTTTTTTATTTTGTCAGGCCTCATACATGATTGGTAAACTTTTCAAGGACTTGTTATATATGTTCTAATCTACTTGTCAATGAGCAGTATCTTGCTTGACTATAATATTCAGGAATATTAGTCTTATTTTCCTCAAAAAAAATGTGAGCTTTGCTTTTAGAAATAAAATAAGTATTATATGGAAGAAGTTTGATGTCATTTCATTTTAACTTGTGAAATTTTTTTTCTTTACCCTCAAATGAAAAAAAATGATTTCATATTTATATAAGTATTTCTTTGTTGATGTTTTCTGGCAAGTAGTCTGTCTTAAATTATTTTTTAATTAGAGAGTTTTGATATCGGGACTCTTCAAAAGAAGATACTTAGGAATTATATTTGGTTTGAAAGATCTTGCATATATAAGTTATCTATTGCTGTGTAAAAAATTATCCCCAAACTTAGTTGTTTTAAAACGATATTCATTTATTATCCCTCAGTTTCTGTGAGCCAGGCATGGCTCAGCTGGGTCTACTGCATCAGTCTCACAAGGCTGCAAAGTGTCAGGCAGGGCTGGGAACTCAGGTGATAGCTTGACTGGGGAAGGCTCTTATTTCTAAGCTAATTCTTGGTCTAAATCCAGTGCTTTTTCCATTGTAGTACATATCGGTGGGTATCTGATTAAGTATAGTCACTGTGAATTTTCAGTCCCTTTCTGTTATATCCTCAGTCATCTCTTAGATGGTCAAATTTGTCCTCTAATTTACTTTTTTGTTTTTGGTTTTTCCTCCAAAAAATGTTCTTAAAAATAATATTGTATACATGTATACATGTAATACATATTGGCGGGTGTTTGATTTATTTGATGCCAACTTTTCAAATCTCACATCCAGCCCAGAGAACATCTAGCCTTTTCACTTCTTTTTATTATTCAGTCATAAATGAACACACATACACATACCCCTACAGAGGTGGGGGAGGAAGGGAAAAAGAAAGATTATATGTTAGCATATTTTTTTTCCATTTTAAAAACTACAGTATTTTCCCCCACATAGGTGCCTTAGCTGGACCAATTATTGTGGAGCCACATGTCACAGCAGTGTGGGGAAAGAATGTTTCATTGAAGTGTTTAATTGAAGTAAATGAAACCATAACACAAATTTCATGGGAGAAGATACATGGTAAAAGTTCACAGACTGTTGCAGTTCATCATCCTCAATATGGATTCTCTGTTCAAGGAGAATATCAGGGAAGAGTCTTGTTTAAAAACTATTCACTCAATGATGCAACAATTACTCTACATAACATAGGATTCTCTGATTCTGGAAAATACATATGCAAAGCTGTTACATTCCCACTTGGAAATGCCCAGTCCTCTACAACTGTAACTGTGTTAGGTAAGTATGCTTGACTTTTGTATTTTGGTGATGGTAGTAAGGATTATAATAAAAATATTTTCAAAAATTGAAAATGTTTTAAATTTAGATTTAAAGTAAACAAATTCAAATACGATTTTTTCAAATTCTGTTTTAAAATTCTGATTCTAGGCTCTCTTAATTTGAATAAAATCTTTTCTGTGTATACCTACCTGTCTATATAATGTTACATAGTTTTAGCTATTTTACTTCATGAAGGATTGTGCTGAGTTTTAATTATAATTATATACTAAGTGCTTGAGTTTCTGCGACATTTATTTCCATTACTTTCCCTCAAATTTCCAACCTTTAATTAAATTATCATCTTTAGTTGAGATTTTCCATTTTTTTAAGAAAATGAGTTTGTCTTCTTGGAGCCATTGACACCTCCTGTTTTAATTTTCATACCAAATTTTATTCCATCTATTTTAGATTTGCTTAGCTATTTGAATTTTGTGCTGTTGTTAAAAGTAATGATATTCTATGATTCTTACCTGATAACTCTGAAAGTTTATGGTAAAATGTTGAATAAACTTATAAGTATTAAGATAGCCACTGCAGTGAAATGTAAACCAATTTGGAAATGTTGATAAGTATTTTTGGAATAATATAACAAGGATTAAGGAATAATAGTAACCTGTGGTTGACATGGAGATACGATGCTTTTTCTCCTTCAGAAACACTCATTGCCCAGTTGCTAGGGGTATGGTTAGCTAACAGCAGGAAGCTGTCAGCTCCTTTAAGATCACTTTTTTTTTTAGATTTTGTTTTATTTTTTATTGATATACAATATTTTATATATTTGAGTTCAAGTTATGTTCTTTTCATGGGTGCCCTCAGGCCAATGATTGAGCAAGGCATTGGTTATTGAGGTCAAGTTTCTCTTGGGACCAGCAATTGAACAAGATAGTGGTATGAAGACCTGGACATTTTCACCCAACGTGGGACTCCTTTAATGGGAATCTTTGCTCTGTATCTTTCCCTTGGCCTGACAAAGACTTTGTTAGGTCTGCTGATAGCCCCCCTGCCACTCAATCCTTCTTCTTACCTTTTCTCCCAGGTATTACTCCCTAATAAACCTTTGATACTCCTTACTCGTTCTCAGTGTCTGCTTTGCAGAGAACTAAACAAGTTCACAGCCCCTAATATTTAATAATACAATATTAGAGTCTCTGGCATACAGAAAAGCAATTGTGTCCAAATTTGTATATTTTTTTCATGTCGAGAGATATTATTTAAAAATAAAATTAAACATTTGAGGATTTAATATGTTTAAAACACTGCCTTAAGAGCTGTGGGGAAATATAATTTACATTGAAGAGATTGATACTTTTGAGAAATTTTCTGATTAGGAGGCAAGGCAAAAATATTTGAAAAATGAAGTGCAAGACATCAATAAAAAGTTACACAAAGTTCTGTATCAAGAAAATAATAAGTATTTTCCATGTAAAAGAGAGAATTCATGGGGATAAAGTCACCTTTTATTTTGCTTTAAATTATAGTAGTTTTCTCTAAATTAATACAGTACAATTGGCTTAAAACTCAAGACTGCTTATGTTACAAGACTTGTGATTTTGCCCATGCCTACTTCTCTCACTTCATCTATTCAATCCCTTGCTGCTTCTCTTTCAACAACCCTAATCTTAAAGTCATAATAAACTATTTGCAGTTCTATTAACCTGTGTCTTTATGTGTGTTTCTCCTTCTGCCTGGATTGCTGCCTTTTCCCTCCTGTCTCTTTCTTCCTATGTTTTCCCATGTAACTATTATTCAACGAATCACATATAGAAGCCATTCTTGACCCCCTTCCCCTAATCTGATGCTTTTTTTGCTTTTTATCATTGTGTATTGAGCATGTCTTTATTGTAGCAGTTACCATACTATTTATTATATGTTTTCTCTACTATAAACATGTGGTGAACAGCAGTTGTGCACTTTAAAATTTAATTTTATATGCCCAAAGCCTGTAAGAGTTTTTGGTATATAGAAGTCATAGAATAAATGTTATTTGAGTAGGATATAGGAATGGATTGGTGAACTTGGTAGTCAAGAAATGTTTTGGAGAAGAAATAGTTGAGCCAGTCCTTGAATGGTGGGTCGGTTTTGGGTTGGCAAAAATAAAAGAATTGGGAAATGTTATTCTAGGATTAAAAGTACGTGAGGCAAGGCAGGGAGGCAGAAAACAATATGCAGTTGACCCGTGAACGACATGGGTTCAAGCTGTGCAGTTCCACTTATGCACAGATTTTTTTCAACCAAACACAGATTGAAAATACAGTATTCCTGGGATGTGAAACCCGCATATACAGAGGGCTGACTTTTCCTATATGTGGGTTCTGCAGGCCCGTCTGTGGGATTTGAGTATGCACAGATTTGGGTATACTCGGGCCCTGAAGCCAATCCTTTCCCTATACTGATGGACGACTGTACTTAAGACAGAGTTTTTCTTCAATGTTTTGAAATTTTGGGCTTGAATTCTTTCTTGTGATGAGCTTCCTTATCCAATGTTGACTGTTTAGCAGTATCCATGTCCTCTGCCCACTAATTGCCAGTGGCATCCTCAGTAGTGAAACTCAGAATCTCTCCAGACATTGCAAAGTATCCTCTTGGAGTGGTGGGAGGTAGGGGGAAATCACCCCCTGTTGAGAACCCTGCTTTAGTGGAACACTGAATAAGTAATTTGTTGACCGTTCAAAAGATTTATATAAAGTACAAGAATTAAAGTTCAGAAAGGTAGATAGAGTAGGACCATGGTAAAGTAACTTGAATGCTAGGATGGGAAATTTGAGCTTTATATTATCGGTAATGCTAGCTTATTAGACAATGGATGGTCTTCTTTTCACCTCCCTTCTACTCTGAGACCCCTTTCTGTTTAAAATGTGGTTTGTAGAACAGTGGCATTGGCATCACTTAGCTTGTTAGCAATACAAAATTTCAGACCCCTCTTAGATTTATTGAATTAAAAATTTAAAAGGCAGTGTTTTAAATGAAATTATCGAGTCACTCATTGGGTCAAGAAAAACATTTGTCATTTTCCTATGGGAATGCTCAGAGAAACTTTTTAACAGAAGTTTTCATAATCCTAACTTATTTTTTTTTAAAGTATTTGCTTTAAAATTTTTTGTTGTAAAACGAAGCATTATGTATTAAAACTGATTTTTTTCTTTTAGATTAGCAATGTTTTTAATTTCATAGGGAAATTATCTAGTTCATAGAAATTTTTTGTATATATTAATTTGAAGGGATCTCATTTTTCCTATAAAGTAATGTATATATGTATCAAGGAGAGCCATTTTCATAATGGTTATATAAAATCTTGGCCTCTTGTTTTTCATAGCTTATGATCTTCTCTTTTTTCAAGAATGCAATTGATGGCGGCATTACCTAAAAAGTGTATATTGATTTTATATGCAGTTGTCCCTAAACTTATGAAATATGTCTAGATGTGGCTTGGAAGGATGTAAATATATTGTTGTTTGAATGTAACTAATTTTTTTAAAAAATTTAAACAGTTGAACCCACTGTGAGCCTGATAAAAGGGCCAGATTCTTTAATTGATGGCGGAAACGAAACAGTAGCAGCCATTTGTATCGCAGCCACTGGAAAACCAGTTGCACGTATTGACTGGGAAGGTGATCTTGGTGAAATGGAATCCACTACAACTTCTTTTCCAAATGAAACAGCAACGATTGTCAGCCAATACAAGCTGTTTCCAACCAGATTTGCTAGAGGAAGGCGAATTACTTGTGTTGTGAAACATCCAGCCTTGGAAAAGGACATCCGATACTCTTTCATATTAGACATACAGTGTAAGTAAATGGTAACATTTGCATTTTCAACATTAGTCACGCATTTTATTTTATTTTTTCCATTGATGCATTCATTTCTTTATCAGACTTTTCAGTTCGAATATTTAGTATTCAGATATTCCTAAAGCTTTTCCTTGTTAACATTGTTTTTTCTTTTCTCTTTATTTTTAGTTTATATTCTCATAGAAATTTCATTTAACCAGAAAATTTTTCTGTCAGTTTTTTTAAAGATGAACACATGACTTTAAAGTTGCTTTCCAACTTGAAATTATGTAACCTTGTCCTTTTCAGTCTTAAAAGTAGGCCAGACTTAAGGGATTTGTGGATTTTTACCTAAAAATGTACAATGCTTAGTGATAAACAACTTCTTCATTATAATTAATTGAGCTATTATTCAGTTTCATTAATGCTACCCATGCTGCTTTTAGCAAGAATCTTTTACTTCTCTAGATTCATATTAATTAGTTTGAAAATCTGTATTTTTCCATACTATTTCTAATCTTAATCTTATTGATCATGTTGGAAGATTCTCATGTAGGTAAAACCATATTTTAAAGACGTCATGGGATAATAACCATTGCAGGTGTTGATAAAGTTTCTCAGTTTTTGGCATATTCTTTGTGATTTGTATACCATTTTAAAATTTTGAGGAAGAGAAAAGGTGATGGTTGCAGATATCTTATAGCAAGGATAATAAAAATTAGGCAGATTAGAGATAAAAATTAGAAAAAGTATTTAGATTTTGCTCTCATTTTCATCTATGCACAGATTATAAATTTAGATAAGTTTTTGAAGGATTGTTCTATTCTTTGTTACTTTTTTGTTCTTGATATGACATGTTCTTGATATGACATGCATGGAATTTTGAAGTACACGTATTTATTACACTTGGTATGGTTGGTTTTTAAAGCTAATTCCAGAAATCTTTTTCAACATTTATAGGGTTAAATATGAGAAGCTATAGTTACATAATTGTTATTACCATCGTATTCTTAAATGCTAATGCCATCTTTTTTCCTCACTTCTCTGGAGAATCCAATTTAAAAGTTTTGGTTTTTTTTTTTTTCCTTTTCCTACCTTGCTTTCACAGACTTAACTTTTTCCTTTGTCTTATAAAATTCCCAATTGTAAGTACCATTAATATATTTCTCATATCTGTATATTTTTCTTTCCCTGTGCCTAAAAGAGATTGAAATTTTCTTCAGTTTTCATTATTTATAATTATTTTTTTCTTTGCTCTAGTGCAATCCTAGATATATAGAAGTATTTCTTCTAGTGTAAGTCTTTATAATTATGATTTTGATCTATTGACTTGCTCCTAAAAGAGTAGTCATGACTTCTTAGAGTAGTTATGACTTTTTCTTTTTTTAAATTTTGGACATATAAACATGTGAACGGCAGTTTAAAGAGATAAGGTCTTATATCGCAAATTTGTACCTGAAAATTTGGAGGTAATCTTTGGGGATACTTTAATGGCTACCCTCTCTCCCTTTCGAAAAACAGATTCAACTTACAGATATCTGGACTGTAGCAACATTTTTTAGTACCACTTTTAAGTTACAAAAACGTTTTTTAATTCTTGGTATTTATCAAAGGCACTCAATTTCTTTTTTTTCAATTACTGAAGTAATTGTACCTTAGTAAAAGTTAATTTTTTTACAACCTTTTCTGAAAAACTTTGCTTTCCAGGAGTTCAGGCTTTTCTTGAAGAGTTAAAAACTAAACTGGTCTCTCTCTAACCTCTCTCATCTGGCCATGTGCTACTTACCTGGTTTTATGCATAGCACACACAGAAAGATGGAGTCTCTACACTATGCATAACTAGCACTTCCTTAGGGAAGCCTTTCATGACCTCCCCTATCCCCAATCTAAATTAAACCTTTCTTCTTATATTCTCTTTCGCCATCCTATTCTTTTTCTTCTTTTCCCTGATAAGAGGTTTTAGTTAAATATTTTTAAGTGTTGTCTTCCCTATTACTATTAACATTAGAATATAAATTTTATGAATACAGAGTCTGTATGTATACCAAACACTTACAACAGTACCTGGCATTTATCAGGAGCTAAACAAATGATGGCTTAATAATAGGTATTGGATTTTATATCTTACATATGTATATTGCTACTAGATATCGATAATTTGTTCATTCAACTAGTTATGTTGCACAAAAGACCTTTGGGTACATTGAGTGGATAAAAGTTTATGTTTTATTACAGTCGAGGCCCTAGATAATTTACTTTAGTTGTAAGTCTGTAGTCTTAGAAAGTCTGTGTCACATCTCTACGTGCCCATAGAATATTAATTAATTGTAATATAGGGAATCTAATCTCTGTCATTGACTTGATATCTCTTAGGAAATATTTTCTTTTAGATAAATGTCTCTTTAAAGACCATTTTATATGGTGACTTGGTCCTGCATGGTACTTAAATGCCATGTCTCATTAAATTAAGTATTATAATGTATTTGCTTTGTTCCTATACCTCAACATCTCTCATCGTAGGACTCACAATTTGTTCTTGGTGATTATAGGTTTATGAATATTCTTACATCCATCATCCCTAATAACTTCAGCCGTACATGCTGTAATTACCTGATGTTGGGATACTTGCCCATTCATTCATTCTTTCTGTCAGTCAACTAATATTTATTGAGTACTGCCTTCCACATTGATTATATATATTGAGAGCAAGGAAAAATGATTCCTGTTCTGAAGCTTAGTCTGTTGTGTTCATGCTTTATCATTGTATGTCACATTTATCATTAACAAAAATAAATGTCATGCATTTATTTATTTTATAGATGCTCCTGAAGTTTCAGTAACAGGGTATGATGGAAATTGGTTTGTAGGAAGAAAAGGTGTTAATCTCAAGTGTAATGCTGATGCAAATCCACCACCCTTCAAATCTGTGTGGAGCAGGTAATGTTATATTCTTCAAAAGGGAACTTATTTAAAAGTGAAAAGTGTTCTTATGTGCATAAAGTTGTTTTTATCTGTATAATACAGTATTATAGTAATAACTGAAAATTTTAATTAAATGAAAGGCTTCTGAGTGTTATCCTGCCCCACCCTTTCCCACCTTCCTCCCCCTCAGTTCTGTTCTTCAGAGGCTACTTTAGCAATTTTAGCAATTTATTCTGATATTTACTATCAAATGTCTTAAACTGCTACTTCTGTATTTAACCAATGTTTAACACTGTTGATTTCTTCTTAGATGAAGAATTAATTTTATATCTACCCCTTCATCCACAAACACACCCATGTACACATTCCTACCCTTCATAGTCCAAGTGAAATTAAACTACCTTTAGTTAAAATCTGTGATCACTGTTTGCCTCCCTATGACAGGTAAATATTATTTACAGAAAGCTAAATTATATACCAAAATTCTGTTTTCTCTTTTCTCCATCTATTTGCTTGCCCTGTGGCCAGTTGCCTATTTTTACATGTGTAGTTTACTATTTGCATAATTCTCTTTATCTCTGAAATTTCAAACTTTTATTAGGGTTTTCATTCATATTTGTCTGTATTTAGGGCCCATTTCAATCTTAAGACTTGTATCTGTCAACTTTGAATAATTTTCATATTTTTAGGTCCTTTCACTTCCTTTTTTTTTTCTGTTCACTCTTACTGGACTTCCTATTTATTGTATAATAAATACCCTTTCTTTCATATTTTTCAAATGGTTTTGTGGTTCTTCCTGGAAGATTTTTTTGATTTTATTACTGACTCAGTGATTTAAAAAAAAAATTGAGGTGGGGGGACCAAGGGCAACATACGTAACCTAAACATCTGTACCCCCATAATATGCTGAAATAAAAGAAAAAAAAATGAAAAGAAAAAAAAATTTTGTATGTTTTCAATTTATAAGAGCATCTTCTCATTCTTCATTTTCATAGCACCCTTTTCTTATTTTATGAATATAATGCCTTTCTTGTTTATTCCCAGGGATACTAGAGTTATTTCCTCCCCAGAGAGTTTTTTCTCCTTCCTATATATTGTCTCTTTTTTTCCTCCGAGTTGTTTTGGTTTTCTTTTTGGTTTTATCTTTCCTTCATTTTGCAGATAATTCCTTAATTTTCTTGGTTGTCTAGTCATTTCACGGTGAAGCATTAAAATAAAGCGCTTAGTGGACACTCTTTCTCTATAGTGGGGATTACTCATTAGTAGGTTCCACTTAGATTCATCAGGTAGAGAGATGGCGATTTTCCTGGTGAAGCTTCAGATGTCACTAGTAGAACAGCGGAAGTATTTTCTTCATGGCCATTCAGTTGATTTCTAGAATTAACCTTCATTGTTTTGCATGAGAGATAAATGCCTGGTATAGAGTTGGGAGGAATCTGTTGTGTTCTAACTAATCTCATTTCTAATCCTCTGCCTCCTGACTTTCTGCAGTACAGTGAGTCAAACTTCAGACTTTTCTTGGGTTCTTTGGACCACATTAGCTGCTTTATCATCCATCTGCTGTCTGTAAACAATTCTTCACCCTAAAGCAGAGCTTTTCAACCTTGTCATTGTTGACATTTTGGGCTAGATAATTCTTGGTGGTGAGCAGTCCTTTGAATTGTAGAATGTTTAGAAGCATCCCTGGCCTCTACCCTCTGGAGCCAATAGCACACACCCAATCCCCCAGTTGTGGCAGTGTAAAATGTCTCAAGACATGCCAAATGTCCCCAGGGGCAAAATCATTGCTGGTTGAGAAATACTGGCTTAAAGCATGTATTGTTTTCTCCATCTGTTTTCTGTCTTCTAAAAGTTCGTTGAAACATCTTGTCTGTTCAGCCTCTTGTTCTCTTTCTCCTCATAGGTTTTTAATAACAAGAACTCTGTTTTTGATGGGATTTTATTAGAGTAAGGAAACAGTATATTTGGTCAACCTGTTGCCTTTAAGTGAAGATACAGTTTTAAAAGTACAGAAAGCCTTTTTTCATTTACATTTTCTTAAAAGTGGGAAGCAGCCATTAGTTAAGATGTCTGTTTGATAGGGTATTTCTGAAAGCCATGCAATTCTGGATTCTCATCTCAGTATCTAAACTTCTAGATGTCTTTTTTGAGTAAGTTATTTAACCTCTCTAATCCTTAATTTCCTCATCAATAACAGCAATTCATAGAGTTTTTCTGAGAATACAGACAATGAATATAAGTTATGGAATGCGGATACGAGAGCATGGAAGATGCTTTTGTCGTGTGTTTAATATGCTATTTAGATTTTTCTAACTGTGGCTTACTTGAATAAACAACTTTAAAAGATTATAAGTAATTTTCAAATTTCTCAAAGAGATTAGAATTTGGGGTCCAAAGTACAGAGGTAATTGTTAAGACAGGTATAGGTGATATTCATCGTTAACCTCCTAGAAAAAGAATTCACCTTTCGAAAGCTGATGCTGGCAAAAATTTTCTTTTCAAAATTCCCTTAAGAAGAAGGTTGAGTGTTTTTGTTTTTTAAACCATGTAAAAATGTTATCTTTGTCCTTCATTGCTAAGTTAAAGTATTAACAACTCCAAAAGATTTTACTGATTATTTTTCCACTTACTACCCATGAGATTGCAAAATGAAATCATTGTACCTATTCTCCAGTATTGATTTGCTTCTTTCCACCTTTTTATTGTTATTCTTATTCCCCTTGTAATGAGTTGTTGATCTTCTACTGTACTTACATCATTGAAGGCAGAGATCAAATCTTAACTTACTTCTACATCTCAGCAACATCAACAGAGCAGAATATGGCAAATAGTAAGCTCATGTTAATCGAATGAATGAATGAGTTAATGAACTTCTTGAAAATCCTTTTAACCTAAACTGTAGTATTTGAGCACCTGGGTTTACTTGATTTTTTATCCTCTTATCTTAAAAAAAATAACTTCTGTGAGCTTTAAGAACAGTTTCAAGATAAATACTTATTGGTGTTTTCTTTGGTACCCTCAGGTTGGAAAAGTGATTTTTAACGGTATACTTAGTTCCATTGCAGTGAATGATTTTAGAGTTCTTACAGTGGGAGACTTAAATATGGTTGAGAGCAATGTGTACACTAGGTATTGGACCTCTTAGCCAAGTTAGTATAGACATTGTTTTAAAAAAAGAGTTGTTATTGATACCAAATGGTGTCTTGTTTTTTATTGTGATAAATGCCCACGTTCTAATTGTAATTATTTTATAAGAATACCCTTATTGCTGCTTTAGAAACTCTTTGGAGGGGTGCAGTATAGATTTGTATTAGTATTAAATTATGCTCTATAAACATGTTATACAAGGTTCTAGAACATTATTATATGTTTAAATGAGATGCTTTCATTAAGAAAATTGTAGATATATCATGAGTAGATCCATAATTCACTGAGAATTTCAATTTCTTTGATATGGTGGATATGTCTTCAAATAATACAGTTTTCAAGTTTTCTGAATATAATTTTTTAAAATCATATTTTTTCTCCCCTTTCTTCCCATTCTGTTTTGTTGGCCTAGCTTCACTTATATGGCTTGATGTTTTGAAAGAATAGGTGGTCTTAATGGACTTTATGAATTCATCTTTATTAAAATTTATTACTTTTTACATACTTTCATAGTAAATTTTATCTAAAAGATACTTTTTTTAAAACTAACATCTCAAAAGTGTAATGTCTTTTAACTAGCTGTCAATAAATATTGTCTGAAGATATTTAAAATACTTTCATGCTTTTTAAAATTTAGGTTGGATGGACAGTGGCCTGATGGTTTATTGGCTTCAGACAATACTCTTCATTTTGTCCATCCACTGACTTTCAATTATTCTGGTGTTTATATCTGTAAAGTGACCAATTCCCTTGGTCAGAGAAGTGATCAAAAGGTCATCTACATTTCAGGTAAGTTACTATTAACTTGCAAAATGAGTTATTTAAAGTATTCCCATAATAACAATCATAACATGATCTTGGGGCCGTAATTTACACTTGCAAACACACAGATAACGGTGTGAGGTTTTTTCCAAATAATCTATAAGTAATACGGTAATATGGTAAAGCAATCCTGTCTGAAATACATTTGTAATGTGGTATTCTTTTACTTAAATAAATGTCAAAATGTCTGTACAAGTTTATATACACTTTGATACCTATACACACTGTTTATTTTTCAGTTAAACAGTATGAATAATTTCTTTAGTAGGTAGCATGCCTTTCTAGATTCTTCTGTTTTTATACCAAAAACAAGCAGTGATTTTTTTTTTCCTTTTCTTTTGCTTTGATGGCTACTTTGCACACAATTGTCTGATAAGTAAAATAAATTATTAACTTTAATTACCTGGCTCGTTAAATAACATTGTTTGCCACTTAATATGGGACTATACCTTATTGTGTGACTGAGAGGTGAAGTGGGAATGCTACTGAAAATTTTTTAATGAAATAAAATATAAATGTTTCTTCTTGTTGGTCCTTAACCCACTAATAGCTTAGATTTTTCTCGTTCTATTTGTTTCACTATGAATTTTTTTTTTTAACTTGGCTAAGTATAAATTTGGGCATTCATAAAATATATAGAAAACTAAAATTACATTTTTTATTGGGTATGACTATAATAAATTATCCATCAAATGCTTATTTATAAAAATTATATAAAATATTTTGAGCATCTCCTTACTGACTGCAATCTTCATGTCTAACAAATGGAAAATTAAGTTGGAAAACGAAAAGAACCTTAGGAAATGCAGGTTTGTATGGTAAATATATAATGAGTACTTAAGGTTTTTATCTGTTTAAAACTAAATAAGAAATTTTAGAGAAATATTATGCTTGTATAAATATTATATTCTCAGTCCTTATGTGATCATTCAATATAAGAGCAGTTGTCTGTATTATTTTCCCATAACACTCTCACCATAGTGTGTAGTTGTATGCTCATTTCTTTGCTTATTATATCTATCCTCACTATTAAGCAGTTTGCTTTATTTGTGTTTGCTTTATTCACTGTAAACTCAGTAATTACCTTAGAGCCTGGCATACGATAGAGAGTCACATTTTTTTGGCATAAGTCTAGCAAGAAGCTTACAGCTTTGTATAGCCCTAGCCCTTTCTGCCAGTGGCAGTGCTTTGGTTGACACTGAGTGAAGTTACATATTAGTATATTAGTCTCTCTTCTCTTAGAGGATGAGCCATAGGAACTACATATTTAAAATGTATTTACTTAAGAACTTTTTACTTTTTTTTCCTGTTGCACAATCTGGTGTGGAATATTACTTGTAAATCTTAGGCTCAATATGTTACAATTAAGTAATCATTTAAATATCAAGGCTCATTTTCAGCATATTATGTATACTGATTCCACTGATGATATTCTAAATTTATATCTTCTGACATTGTGGGTCCACTTCCCAGTACTCCTGACTTATGTGTCCAGCTGCCTATTAATGATCATTTACTCTGTGGAAGTGTAATAGGCATTTACAGTTTAACATATTCAAAACCGAAGTCCCAATCTTTCTACTGCCCCTTGAATCTGAACCTGTTCTTCTGCCAGTCTTCCTCCTTTCAGTTATTGGTAGTTCCATCCTTACATTTGCTCAGAGTACAACCATTGATATTATCCTTGATTTTGCTTTTCCTTTCATACCCCACCCAATCCATCAACAAATCAATGTCAGCACTCCCATTGTGTTATATATAGAATCTTACCAATTTTTCACCTCTTATACCACTACTACACTGGGCCAAGCCATCAGGAACTTTTACTTCACTATTACAATAGCCACTTAATCTCCCTACTTTAAATCTGTCGCCCTCAGTCTATCAACAAATGAGCAGCCAGAGTGATTCTTTAAAGGGCCGGTCAGATCATGTCACTCCTCTCCTCAGAGCCTTCCATAGACTTCCTATTACCCACAGTGAAAACCAAATCTTATAAAATGACTTAGAAGGCTGTATACATGTTCTTGTCCCAGATTATCTCTCTGAACTAGTTTCTTGTTATATGCCTTGCTCACTGGCTCAGCCACACTGGACTGTTTTTTGAACACACATGCACATTCCTACCTCAGAGTCTTTGTATTTACTTTTGCCACTGGCTGGAATGCTCTTCTACCAGGTAGCCTCATAGCTGTTTCCCTCACTACCTTGAAGTCTTTACAAAAATGTCACCTTTTTCAGTGAGGTCTTTCTTCCTTTATGACTGTATTTAAAATTGACAACCCTCTCTTCACCCCTTTACTACTACTCTTCAGTCCTCCTTCTCTGCCTTGTTTTTCTCTTCAGTACTACCATGTGACCTGCTATATATTTTATTTATTTGCTTATCTGTTTTTACTCTTACTTAAGCAAGCAGGATTTTTTGTCTGCTTTAATCACTGCTGTATTCCCACCATTTGCAATGATGTTTAGCCTATAATAGGTGTTAATACACTTTTGTTTCATGGGATAAATCTGAGAGGAAAACAATCAGGAAATAATTAAAAAGTACAGAATCTGCTTTTAAGTAACTTTATTTTCTTTGATGAGGGGACTGATGTAATACAAGTGATAAACTTTACACATTTTTTAATCAACATCTAAGCCTTATAAGAAGGGAAATCGAATTTTGAATAAACATGAAAAATTACAATTAATTACCTCTATGTACGTCAGAAGCAGATACTGTTATATGAGGCGGTTTTCTTAAAGTAATCAAGAATTAGACTTTACTTTTATGTCCAGACTCTTTTTCATTGTTGTATGTACCCTTTTTTCACTAGGAAAAAAATTTTACCTCAATATGAAAATTGATATTTTAAAATTTTAGAAATGATTTTAATAATATATGTAAAAGAAATGTATCTTTTGATTAGAGACTAACAGTTCTACTCAGAACAGGGTGGAGAGCTTCTAGATGGCTGAACACAGGGAGGTTCCTGGAAGGTGGCATGCCCCTTCCCTCGTACCTTGCCCTAGGCATCTCTTTATTGGTATCCTTTGTAATATCCTTTATAATAAACCTGTAAATGTAAGCACTTCTGCTCCAGCATATTAACTGAACCCAAAGAGGAGGTCGGGGGAATACCCTTCCCCCCAAAAACAAGAACAGAGTGGAGTTAGCAACTGTGAGGGAAATTGTTCTTGATTTTATTGCACATTTTCCAACACTGATAAATATAAGATTTTTGGATAAGAAGTCATTGATTCAAGATTTCAATATTCAACTGAATTGTACTCTTAGTATAGTAACACTCTCAAAGGATGTAGTAGCTCTTTGTCTAGTACTGCCTGACTGCTGGAAATTGTGTTTTGTGGTTTGCTTTTGGTGTATTTTTCCCCTAACTGGTATCTGTCACTTCTTTTTGAAAATAGAAAAGCAGATTTTTATATATCAAATAAGTCTCCCCATTCCTAAAACTCTTATTCCTGCCAAAACTTGAATTTGGGGTCATACTGATTTTAGGATCCAGGCATAGCATTAAACTTTAAGAATTCACACTTAGCAGTCCTTAAACTTTAAAATGCATGATTTTGTTTATTTAAATAACCCTATAAAGTCTAAAATAAAAGTAAGTCAATTCTGTTTAAATTTTTTTAACACAGTAATTATTAAACCAAAATATACCTTATAGCTACAGAGGCCTTACCTATTTGTTTTCCTTTTTGACAGAACTCGTTAGTTAGAAAAAGAAACTTAGGAAGTTCTTCATTTGGGTGAGGAGAACTTAGAGTCATTATATCCATTATATACTCATTTATCACACATTCATTCAGCAAAATATATGAAAAATAATGTTTGAAAAAATAAGGAATGCTATTGGGAAGGATTTTAAATCATGATAAATAAGTAGCTATTGGTGATTAAAAAATAGACCTCTTTCCTTACAGGAATTGTGACTCTCTTTCTAAATTAGAAAACAGAAATAAATGTTTTATATGCATTGTCATATGCCTTTTGCTTAAAATACAAAATAATAAAGTATTAACAATAGTCTCTTTTTCATGGAATGACAGTAATAGTAAAATTATGCTAATTTTAACACTGGTTAAGGAGGGGGATGGTGGGTTGAAACATTTCTAGACCCACTAACCAAATTAAATAGCATAAGATTTTTAAATTTTTTTGGTTAGATTTTTCTGAAAGCTATATTTTGTTAATTTGAGTGAAATGAGTAATAAACATCTGTTTGTATACATATAAAGAACTTTGCAAGTAGATATAAGAAATGCCAGGGTTTTTTCTTTTTGTTTTTTTGGGGGGTACTTGGTAAAAATGTTCACTTGTGTCTTATACTTGGTGAGAGTTCAGCTGTATTCACTGTTCTGAGAACTAGCATGTCAAGCAAGAGCTACCAAAAACTTTAAAAATCTTACAGACACAGAAGTGTGTAAATTATAAATTTACTTAGATGATTTGTACTTTTATTTAAATGTGTTGATGCCATTTTATTGTAATACTTTTTTCTTTGGGAATCGTTACAAAGATGACATTTAATACTTAAAACTTGACTTTCCCCTTACTCCTGCTCCCTCAGAAAATACATGAGTTGTCTTACAAATGATTTAATTTTTAGTCTATTTCTTTAGTAGCTAATTCTATGCAGTTGAATTACATGAAGATTTACTACTTTTACACTCTACACATGATCCTTCTATTCCACAATTTTTTTTTGAGATTGAATTTGTTCAGTTAGTGAATATGTTCTCATAAATTAAAACTTCCTTGATTTACTTACATTTACTATGATAGCTAATATTTACTTCAAAGTAGTTGACAGGATTACCTGTTGTAGTAGTTTGAACTCACAGGAATTTAGTTATATTATACTTGTTAAACTTAATACTGTACTTGCTAAATTTTTACCACATTCTATACATATGGCATTCCGTGATGAAACCTGTTTCAGTAAGTATTTTTCTTTAGCTTGTGATATTAGAATAACTTACCCCATGTAGATTTAGTATTTTTCTAACAATCATTTTTTAATAGCTCTGTCAGTACCACTCATTTAAAAATTAATTGTAGGAGGTTACCATTTGGGTCATTTTTTTTTCATATATGAAGAAATTCAAGATTTTTAAACTTATCATTTCTTCAAATTCTAGAATTTTGTGTAACATGACCTACAAATACTACTTAATTGATAATTAACCAATCTTTAATTTTTACTATTTATATTTAGTTGCTTTTTAATATTAATGGCTACTCTGTAATCTAATGTCAATACGCAGGTTCATTTGCATCTAATATTTAAATATTAGAATGTTCTCTCTAAAATATTAGCTACTTCCACCGTAAAGCAATGACATTAAATTTTGCAGATATAGTTGAAATCCTTAATTTCCTAAATGTTCAGTTATCTTACCCATGGGGTATTAGATAAGATGATTATATTTTTATTACTTTATAGTTTATATTTTTGCTTTATTAGTTTCATTTGATAATAGCCCATCTGGCTAACAGTTTAAACATATGCTTTTTATTTTTTAATTACTAAATAATGATATTTACTATATATGTCCTTTCTAAATATTTTTAGAGTTTTTTTTATATAAGGAAAATATTTTTGAGAGAATTATTAAACCAACAGCTTATACTATGTCCACTTAACAAGAATCTATAGTTTTTCATTCTTTTTAAAGATAAGTTCAGATCTTACAAAAATAAACCATATTAGGTAAAAATGGATATTAAGAAAACTTTAATTTTTCCCTTCTTTCATTTTATTTTCTTGTGCTGCTGGCTAAGAAAATGTACATTTGACTTTGATTTAATTTTTTATGATAATTCTTAAGCCAGTTATGTATAGGACACTTAAGTAATACTCTTCATTAAAAATATAAGTACCTATTTTCGGGAGTACAATATCACTATTAAACTTGAAATGGAAGAATTTAGGATTTATACTATAGGTTTTGTTCCTTTCTCTTCATTGGTAACTGACTTAGTGTCAGTTTTTTCTTTAAAATATATAAGTACCACTACCGTCTAATTGTAATAAAATTAAGAATGAAAAACTATTGTTACTATGAATATATATTCATTAACTGTGCTGTCTTTTCAACTTGCTGCTGAATCAGCCTGCATTGACATTCTTTGCCTTTCTGTGTCTTGTCTATCTTTACTGTTTCCATTAGATCCTCCTACTACTACCACCCTTCAGCCTACAATTCAGTGGCATCCCTCAACTGCTGACATCGAGGATCTAGCAACAGAACCTAAAAAATTGCCTTTCCCATTGTCAACTTTGGCAACAATTAAGGATGACACAATTGGCACGATCATTGCTAGTGTAGTGGGTGGGGCTCTCTTCATAGTACTTGTAAGTGTTTTGGCTGGAATATTCTGCTATAGGAGAAGACGGACGTTTCGTGGAGACTACTTTGCCAAGAACTACATTCCACCATCAGATATGCAAAAAGAATCACAAATAGATGTTCTTCGACAAGAGGAGCTTGATTCTTATCCAGACAGTGTAAAAAAAGAAATCAAAAATCCAGTGAACAATCTAATACGTAAAGACTATTTAGAAGAGCCTGAAAAAACTCAATGGAACAATGTAGAAAATCTCAATAGGTTTGAAAGACCAATGGATTATTACGAAGATCTAAAAATGGGAATGAAGTTCGTCAATGATGAACATTATGACGAAAATGAAGATGACTTAGTTTCACATGTAGATGGTTCCGTAATTTCCAGGAGGGAGTGGTATGTCTAGCAACCATTAAATGTGACTTAACTATGTACAATGTTTCATTCATACTAGTTGATCATTTTCAGATTGTTCATACTTTTTCTTGAGGAATAATAAGCTTTTTCAAGTTGATTTTCAAGCTTTTTATATTCTAATCTGACAAATGAAATGTAAAATCTGGGTTCAGTGTATTTAAGCTGCTTTACAATTTTTTTCAATGCTGTACTACTGTCTCAAGATTTAAATTTAATGCAGAGTACTTTATTGGTCTGAGGCACACAGGTAAGAAGAAATGTCAACATTAAGTGTATGACTTTTTTGGTACAAAAATTAAAAAAAGAAAAAGGAAACTACCTTGGCATTGTGTATTAAATGTTTACCTAAGACTATAATCTTAAGTATAATGTTTGTTAAACATAATACCTCTCAAAATTTATCACCACTAAATGATAGTGCATCAAAATCAACTATAAAACTAATTCAAGAAATGTTTATATATATTTTTAGTACACAAAAAATATTTAGCCTGATGGAACATCTTTCCTTTTCAAACATTATTTTCTAAGTTTCTATACAAATGAAATCTTTACCTCTGCATTTTAATGAGCCTTGCCATAATTACTGTAGAGTGGCTTTTCAAAGATATTTTGTTGCACTAAAACTGTGGTAGTAAACTCAGTGAACATTATGTGTGGAAGAGCATTATTAACTGGTCAATATTTTTGTCTAAAATACCTACAAAAGTAATAAAATACATGCCTTTTAAACATGATAATTACAATTTTTTTCATCTCTGGAAAAAAATTCTTATATTGTCATGTGAACATAGATTTTGATTCATTAGCGGTAGTCTTATTTTAATGCTTTATGTCCTCACTATACACTTAGTAATGAAAAGGTGGTACACAGTTAAATACAGTGCAAAGAGGGCATTTCAGTGTATTAGAGTACTAGTTTTAGAAATGAGACGTTTCAACCAAGAATCTATAGAAAGAATTTTCTACACCATCTTGTTATAGTCATTTAATGTTGATGTTCAAACGGGTAAATGTACAGAAAAAAATATTTAGAATAAACTTGGAAACTTGGGATTTAACTAGAAAAATCTGAATTATAGAACCAACCAGTAATACTTGCTGATGGATATTGGCAGTTCATCTCCTTTTTCCTCCTAAATGTATGTATGTATTTCAAGATTTTTGTTTTTCCAATTAAAACTGGAAACATACCATGAGGTTTTTTGTTTTTGTTTTTTTACCTAATTAAGTATATCCTTTCCAGAATCATGTATCTTTGAGAAAGAAATGTTATCTAAATCTTCAAATGTGGATCTTCTTTGTAAGGTAATTAAATTGCTCCTTCAGTGGAGTCCTATACAATTGTAATAATGACAACTATTTTGAAGCCTAAAGAATGTTTTTTATTGATGATTCATTTGATAAAAGGACTGTTATGCCAGGGCAATGAAGTGGAAGTTAGTAGGAGAATCATAAATAAATTATTTTTTAAATAAAAACGCAAAATAGGTACTTTTTTTAACCCTCCGAATTACCCCCTTCCAATCCACATCATATCTAAAAAAATGATTTAGAGGGCAAAATTCTAACATTGTCTTAGTATATTGCAAGTAGTGAAAGCTTTATTCTAAGGGATATAAACTAGTTTCCTTTATTTTAACTAGCAGTATTTTGTGGAAATTAGAAACCTATTTTATTTCTCTTTCCATATAGTTACTATAAGACTGTAATATCAGGTTAAGGATATAGTTAAGTAAAGTTCACTGATATGTTGTTAAAAATGTCTGGGTTTTATAACCACTTATATACAAATACTAAGACTCTTTATTCCAAGTCATTGGAATAAAACTTTTGATAATACACTGTGTTTGAAATGACTTTTATTTTTTCTTTAAATATCAGCAGTGATATACCCATAAGAAAATGGTTCTAAAATTTCTCACCATGAAAGATGTAAATTTGTGCCTTTTTTTGATCAAAATTTCGTTTAAAATTAATAGTTTGAAATATATAAATCTAAGCAGAATAATCACATTCAGGATTCTGTATAAATCTTGAGTATAATCTGAAGGCAATTAGCAAACATATTTCAAGAACTGTATTTCAAAAATATAAATACTGACTTACTAATTATAAACTTCCATTTACATTGTGGCCATTTTATGGATAGGTTATTTTATTTTATTTTTTGTGGGAGAGGGTGACGTGGAAAACTACAAATGAGTATTTCACATATTCTGTATCCTTAATCATTTGGCAAGCTAAAAGGTTTCCAAATTTTAAGAATCTGATACTAGTACTTAAATTTTTGGAAGCATTGCACTGTTGTTTATTAGAACTTTACGTATGTTTATTATACATAAAGACTTGTTTGTAAACATAGTCATATTAAATAAACATTTTGTTAAATTAGTTTTTGAATACCAGTGATGTGTATAGCTAGTTGGCAGGTATATATATGAAAATCCTACTGTCTTGAAAAAAATGAAAGGATAATTTTACTATTTTTTCTCCATATTTATATTTATTTCTTTCATATAGGTTTGAACCGTTTTTGCATTTTTTGTATTCACTTGAGGATTTTCTTTCATACTGTTTAAAATATTTCAGTAACACAATGAAGATGAATGCAACTCTTATTTTTCCTGCCATTTTTATTAAAATATATTAAACCTTTAATAATAGGAGTTAACTTTAAAAGTGATATTTAAGAAGTACTTTGTAGCTGAAAGATTTAGTATTTTACCATGTGCCTAATAGTGTTCTATTTGATAAGTCTAATATTAAAGAAACCAGTAAGGTTTTTCACTAATATATATATTGCTTCTGACAGCCAAATACAGGAAAGTCTTAGAAGGTAGCTACAGCTAAATGTTTTGCATAAGGGCCTGTAGGAAGTACAATGTAAAAATGCAAAAATTGAGAGATGTAGTCATTTTATATGTGAAAATACCTGATTTGAGTTTGATTTTGCTTTTGGTAAATACTACTAAAACAAAGTAAATGGTCAAGTAAGAAGTTGTTAATGTGTGGAGTAAATCAGTGTAAAATATAAGAAAGGAAGAAATGCTACTCATATTGAATTTTTAATTCTAATAGGAGAGTAGATTACAGATTGAATTGTCTTTCCTGTTTACTTGTTAATTAGAAATGCACCATCCAGATAAAGCTTCTCTCAAATTTTTGGTGTATTGGGTTCGGGTTTTATTTAAGTTTGTACCAGTGATAATTTTTTTTTTTAAACCAAGTTATGTATTAGGTGTTAGCCTCAATAGCCATGCAATGAATCTTTAAATAAAATTTTTTAAAAATTCTTTAGAGGTATATTTCTACAGTAAGTCCATGCTCTGTATTACCTTTTTTTGTCCTCTTTATGATATTTGCTAGAGTGCATGTGTGCGTGTTTATATGTGTGTGTAACCTAGTTTCCTTTATTTTAATTATCAAAATTTAATTAATAGGTGGGAATTGGAAACCTGTTTTATAGTTCTCTTCCCAAAACAAAACATAATATCAAGTTAAGAATAATTGGCATGTTGGCCATTATAAAATGTGATTGTAATTAACCATTTCATATATAGTAATACATCTTAAGTAACATTCTCCATAGTCGTGAATTAATCTTTTCTCTATAGCCCTAGCACTTAAAGCCTATTATAAATGTTTTTTCTGTTACTTTGGCGTAAGTCAAATTTTATACATTTGCTTTCAGTTTGGAATTAAGACATTTCATAAGATATTTCTTAAGTTGCCATTTAATGTTTTTTACTTATTGTTTGTGAGCTGCTTTGATTAGAAATGCCATTGTTTTGAATTGTTTGTAACTACCTTATTAGGCATCACCCTATTGCCTATTTCTGACATTTTAGTTGTGATACATTTTTCCATACTTTATTTTAAAACAGCAGTTTTGTTTTTGTTTTGTTTTCAGTAATATACAATTTAACTGAGTTGTTTGGTTTCCCTCTTGGTATACCAATAAAAATACAGGCATGAAAGAGACTTTGAATAGTGTACATAGTACACCAACTTGTATATATTTTTAAATGCTTTCTGTATATATTTGTTTTCTTCTGTTATATTCCAGTCAGCTGCCTTTTTTTGAAAAAAAAATATCTACTTTGACTTGACTACTTTTACTTGAGTAGTGATAGGTTTCCCTCAAGAGCTTGAAACTAAACATTGTTTACAAAAGTTTTTGCCTTATATGCCCTTAGGCATCATTTTTTCCCTCAAACTTTGGTAATAGTTATTTATGTTCATTTCAGTTTAGAAGGATAAAACATGATTCAATTTGGGGATAAGTTGTGTTTCACTTGCTTTTAGTTAATAGCTGCTGTTCATTCTGGCTGGGCAATATGGATGAAGCAGACTGAAAGTGACCTTTAGAACAATAACTTTAAAATATGAGTAATCCTCAAAACTTGAGAGTAATTCAAAGCCTCATTTCCTTACATGTATAATACTTCTATCCTATACACATGTTACTTAATTGGACCATCTCAGTTATGAGAAATATCCCAGGGAAAACCTAATTGTGAAGGAACAGTTTTGTCAAAAAGCCAGGTGTAACTAGATCTAGATGACTAGCCCACTCCTTTTTCCAAGAAAACCCTTTTATGTTATGGAAAATTACACAAAAAATAGGACATAAAAGTTAACCTCCATGTACCAGCTTTAATTATTATTAATTTACGGTCAATCTTATTTCATTCAAACACCACCCCACATAATCCCTCCTGACATACTTCACCTGTAAATAAATCAGTATGTAGCTCTAAAAGATAGGAACCATTTAAAAAAACTAACCACAGTATTATTATTACACCATAAATTAATAATAATTCATTAATTTCAAATATCCAGTGAATATTCACATTACTAATCATGTATATTTTGCAGTTTTAATCAGGATGCAAATGTGATCCACGGTGATTGCTACAAGTATCTTTTAATCTTTGTCTCCCTCTCACCCCATTTTTCCCTTGTAATTTATTTGTTGAAGAAACTGCTTGGTTAGTGCTATAGTTTCCCAGTTTGAATTGTTCCAGTTGTTTCCCAAATGCATCCCTCTGTATTTTCCCTAAATTGGTAGTAAGATCTAGAGTCTTAGATTCAGATTTGATTTTTTAGGGGTAAGATTACTTCATACATATTGGTAGTATGTTCTTCCATCAGAAGTCACATAATGCCTTTATGTGTGTATGTGTGTGTGTGTGTGTGTGTATTTATATATATATAGCCATTTGATGCTCAGTGCCTAGATCTATTAACAGAGAATCTACTCAGTGTCTAGATCTATTAATATAAGCTGTTCTTTTACTAAACCATATGCTTAGATGTCTGAATAATTGTGTCCATGCTGCTCCCTTTACTTGTAATTCCCCTCCCTCTACTGCACTGGGAAACCAGTCTATATTTAAGCTCCAGCTCAAATGATAGATTTATGAAATTTTCTTTCCCCTTTAGAATTAATAACTGCTACCTATAACAACTTATAACTACTATAACTGCACATTTTATTCTAAAAGGTTAACATTTTTACCTGTCCTCTCTAGATCAGTGAAAACTCTTTGTACCTATCAGTTAAAAATTAGTATGTTCTCCAATTATATGTGTGCTACCAAAGCAGTTTGCTGCATGCATTATAAAATATTCAAAAATGGAAATTTTGTCTGATATAAAATATTTTGAATATGTTAATGTTTTTTCTCACTAAATACGAAAACTGTAGTATTTTGGGAAATAATATAATTGCATTTCATTTTAAAAATTAACCTTTTTTCTTACAAAAAACATTTTTGGGAAAACTAAATGTGCTTCATGTATTTTTTAATCTCGATTTTATACTTTTTGATTCATTGAGTCAAAGGTGTCATTCCATGTTCAGTTATGTTGACAGTTCATGTTGAACATTCCATGTTCAGTTTAGATATGGTAAGTAAAACGCCATCTCTCAAAAACAGGTAGATGCAAATGGAAGAAGTATCGTTTGGGCCCTTAAGATTTTTCAGCCCAGCTACCATTTTTACAGCTTGTCTTCATGTTTAAGATATTTGGTTTTGCAACGTCTTCCTGGTCACAATAACCTCACCTTCACATTAGTTCATATTTCAGCGCAGTATAGGTTTATCGTGAGGTTTATTGTTAGTAAGTAAATGTAAACCTATATTTTAGCTGATCTCCTGATGTATATGAATTTTTTTGGTTGACTTGTCATATCTCATTAGATTGCCATCGTTTTACTTCATATTGTAACTAACTGATAAGTTTTGTGTGTTAGGAGTAAGATATTCACATTGCCAGTTTTTTGTTGTTATTTGTGTCCACACTGATGTTATGTTCATTCTGCCAGTTCATTGTAGGAATGATATTTACTGTGAATAAATGCTTATGAGTATATGACATATGGATTAGCACTGACACCTCCACTGGGTCCATGTGTCAGGTCTTCACCTATTACTCGGGGCAGTCATGCAATTTCTCCTTTATATTTTTGACTGTTGGTTAAATCTAGATAAGTTAACATTTACCTGAGCTCTCATAAATCATAGTATGTCACAAGATGTTGATTATACTGAGAAAGAACAACCAAGTAAAAATCTAACTATCTACTTGATTTTGGAACTATGCCACTCCACTCTCCCCATATGATACCATGGGTGCCCTGTGTGGTAGGTAAACATCTGATATCTGGACAATTGGACCTACCAGTGCCAATCCATGTATTAAATACTAGAAAACATTTATTTTTATTAAATGTTTTTAGATAAGTGGTAATATTTCTATGCTTCATTGGATGATACATATTTCATAGATTCTGTCACCCCACTTTAGGTGTTTATACTGTGAGGACAGGGACTATGTAAAATTTATCCTTGCATTCTTAGTATTTAATACTTAGCACAAGGCCTGGCAAATACTAGGTTCTTGGTAATTTGTTGAATGAGAGGCTGAGGAGAATGACGCAAATAGAGCTAACTAACCCAAATAGAGCACTTGTATTAAAAAGTAGTGTGAGAGAAATATTTGGATGGATATAGAGGCTAAGATGTTCATATTGAGAAGATAAAACATTAAAGGGGATGTTGAAAAATGAAGAATGGAGAATACAGGGAAAAATTTGTGATACAGCAATATATAGTATGGGAACAAATAAAAGATAAGTATGTAGGCCATCACATTAACCTCTGAATCATGCAATGTCATCAATGAAGTTTTGGCAAAAGGACTGAAGAGAAAAAAAGGGTATTATGTCAGTTTTGATGTGAATTAGATGTGCACATATTAATATATCTGAGTAGTTTTCACATTTTTAAAATTCATTTGTGTCAGACTGATAAACTTTAGTTTATTATCTATAATATTAACATATACATTTTTCTCTAAAGTTCTTGTATCTGTATTAATTTTTTTTGTTGTAGTTTGTAACTGGTTGCATTTTGAACATTTTTCCCAGAAGACATATGCATAATATCTTTAATTTGGGGCAGTGTACTTGTTTTATGTATTGGGAAATGCTATTTTTTTTTTTTTGGAGGTGAGTTTCTAATGAATGTGGGTTACCATAGCTGCTGTGATAACAACAAGCTGTTCTTTTTAGAGACACATGCACCAGTCTTTTAATGGTGAATATTATAGCACTTTTGTCTTTTTGTTTTCTGTTGCCTGTAAGCGTATCATTAGATTTAGTAGAACATCTCTTTAGGTGATGGTAGTGTTGCTTCGTGTCAGTCACTTAGTAAACTACCTGATGTTTAAAAATGCCATATGTTTATACCTTTGCTGACTTAATTTTTTTCTTTTGTACTGGTTTTGTTGGAATTTAAAGTCTATGTAGTATTTCTGTTTATGTGGGCAAGGATGTGGGGAAGGCAGTGTTGTTAAATTCTCAATTTTTATCAAAGTACTTTCAATGGAATCCAAAAAATTTCAGCTTTTTCTTTGCATTTTATACTAATTTTCATCAACTGTTAATGTCCTTAAATTATTAACACCTTAAATATATTACTATTTTTTCTTTTTTCTCAGAAGAATCAGAAAAGAAACTGTGAAATCTATCCCGTATGTGTATTTAGCATAATCAGTTTACCCAGGGAAGTAGATTATCTAGTTGGTAAATGGATTCATACCTAGTTTTTCTTCCAATTGCTCATTTCAGCACTTACTAGCGTGTTCTGATAGCAAGAACTGATGTGCAAAAAAGAGAGGATAAATATGAGCAAAGAATGAGTGGAACCAGATGAAATAAAGATGCTCAAATTAAGATAGAAGGATGTGTCATGGTATACATGCAGTCACCTCTCAATAATTAAATCCTAGAAGCTAGAAATTATGACTAATTTGACACAATTGGATAAGTAGATCATAATTAAAATGTTTCAGAAATACTATCTGTTTAGACTTGAGAATTACTCGAGGATATTAAAAATAGTATATTTAGAGTTGGGAATTAATTCAGGATATTAAAAGTCAATGAGATTATGTTTTATTACAGAGCATTACCAAATTTCAGATTATTGCTAAGATTAAATGAAAAGCTTTATTAGAGGAGATGTGTCACTTGATATAGAATTTATAATCTGTAGATTGAGAATCTTAATTTGGGCTCATTCAAAGGATAATCTGAAGTTTTGAAAAGTGATTTCGGATTATTATAAATATTGTATTAACTTTGTCATTATGATTAAAATAAGAACACAACATTTAAATTCTATATACTTGGGCAAACATGATAGGGTTCCTTTAGCAAAAGAAAAATTTGCATGAAAGGGAGACCTTTAGTAACTAGTGTGAAATAAGTAACTCAACAATTGAGATTTTTTATTTGTGCCACTGATTAGGTATATGACCTTAGTCAAATCATATAATGTTAATAGTTGTCAGTTGGCTTATTATTAAAGACTGAATAGAATCATCTATTTTGTAGCTATGTACAGTGGTCAAAGCTATAATTTATATGGTGGGAAAAATGATAATGTAGAATAGATTATCCATAAGTAATCCCAGATTTCTTCCTCACATTTACAAGTGCAGAGTAATACTCGACCATACTAGATTTACAAATCTTTTTCTCATCTAACTCATACTCAAGTGGAGATACTAGGGATTAGAGAAATGAGCAACAGTAAGCTTGTATTAGCAAATGAGGGTGATGCCAAGAATGAAAGTGGGTTATAGTGTTTCAAATAATTGTATATTATTTTCACTATTCTTAGATTCTGTTCATTGTTGGAAAGGTTATTGAAATGGGTGACTTGTGCTTACTGATGTAAGATTTTTAGTCTAGAATAATGCTGACAAAATGCCCCATTGATAAGTCAACCGAGCATCGTTAGTTTGCTGATGACTTTTTTGTATTTGGAAAGAAAGTAAAACATTCTTTTTAGCAATCTAAGACACCATGTGACCTGCATTTTAATAAAAACCGGGTTGCAAAATACTTCTAATATGTATTTATACAGAAACACTGTGATGGTAAGTAGGTGAAACATATTTCAAAACCAACAGTGCTTTAATTCCATGAATTTGCTGTGTCTAGATTTCGACAATTACTGCAATTATTTACAAGTATATGTGAATATGTCAATTTAAGTGAAAACTAAGATCTCTTCATTACCAACTAGGGGACCCAAATAGTGAATCTACATTAGATGTTAAAAAATACATTCTTCTTTTCCAAGGCATAGAGTGGAGGCTTCTACCCTACCTGACCTAACTTTATTTCACTCTGCGTTGTCTACTATTCATTAATTGAATGGTCTTACGCAGATTATTTAACTTTAGAACTGTAGTATCTTTATTTATAGAATGTTATCTTTAATATCTTTCTTATTGGTTAGAAAGATAAAACAAGATCATGTATATGAAGGAACATTGTAACTTATTAATCATCCCACAAAATTTAATTATTAGATTTAAGATATCTGAAATTATCAATACTTACACAGAAGGCTTGACAGCTTTGCCTTATCCCTTAATACATGTATTTGAAAATATATAGTTAATTATAATAATTTCAATAGACTTTCTCACTTGGGAGTTATGAAACAGAGGGACTCAATTATCTAGAAAAACGTGAAATGCTAATTGCTTAATATATATTTTAAATTCTTTCTTACAAAGTTTGTAGTTACAGTCTTGGAAAGAAAAATTAGTATTCAGAAATGATATAGGGTCTCTATAGCCAGGAAATAGGAAAGGATTTCTATTTAATTTTGTAGTAGAAAAGTTATTTTAAGTGTACTTTGTATTAAATGTGCATGAATTAAGGGAACCTTTGTGCAAGTCCTATTTTAATATTTCTATTTTAAAATATTTAAAAGTGTTATGTTCAGTGTCACTTTTTGGTATTTATTTGATCTGGGATTTTTTTTTTTTCTCCTTGAAGGTTTTTGTTTTCATTAATAGAATTTTTTATTTTATCAGAATAAAAATGGTAGTAAATGTCTGTATTGGTCATTTCTCTTAGAGAATACTGATTTTTTTTTATCAGAAATTATTTACATCTTTTTCTCCATTTCTTTTTCTTCTCCAGACATTCTTTGTCCATAGACAATAGATTAATTTGTTGATGTCTGACTGGGGTTATTTACATAATTTAAAAAAAACAAACCTGGGGTACTAAGCTAATATAAATAAGAAGAAAGGATGTTAGCATAATGCTGCTAAAACTAATGAGTCAAACTTGACGTCTTTAAGCTGGCTGTTGATTAACATACTTCAATGAAACAGTCTGCCCAATGTAGAAATTAACGCACGCAATTTCAAGAACTCTTTTTAAAGTTGTTTGAAAAGCCTAATTTTTATTACTTTACAGATGTTCCATTTAAGCAGACCTCTTCCATAGCTGTAGCTGGAGCTGTAATTGGAGCTGTCCTTGCCCTTTTCATCATTGCTATCTTTGTGACTGTGTTGCTGACTCCTCGAAAAAAGAGACCATCCTATCTTGACAAAGTGTAGGTAACTTTTTGCCTGTGTTTAACTGGGAATATTAAGTATGTATCAGTCTTTATGCCTACCATTACAGCTACTCATATGTAAAGTGTTTAAGGGATAGAAGTAAGAGTAATGATAGGCCTTCGTTAGATGACCCTGGTTTCATCAGAACATACCAAACTACATCATGGTAAATTGAACAGTGTCAAGGGCCTGCTGGAGACAAATTAGATAATTTTACGATATCTTTCTAAGTGGCAATATAGTAATACTTTATGTTGTCTTGCCTTCTGACTGGAAATGCAGGCCTTTGATGAAATAGTATTTGAAAACGTAAAAATATCTTAGAAGTTTTATAATGATTGCTTCTTCAGATTATTTGTGTATCTTATGTATAGATATATCTTTCAACTATCTAGAGTTATTAAATACATAGAGTTTTAAAGCTTTTTCCTTGAAGAAAAATACTTGGTTTTGGTGAATTATAAAATATGCATTTTTTATTTAAAAAAATAAGCAATATTTTTGGTCTAATCATTGAGATAGAATTATAAAGCAGAAATAGTACTTTGCTATAGAATCAAATGACCAATGTCTCCAATTCTTTTAATTCCATCAATAGCTTTATTGCTTCATCTGTGAAATGTGAATAATACTTTTCCTACTTACCTCGTGTGATTGTGATGAGAATTGTGAAGTTCTGTACAAATGGCTTTATTTCTTGTATGGTTTATTAATGTTTTTAAGACACAAGCCTGACTTTCGAAGAATGTATTTCTTCTGTCTCCATAAATGCTAGTGTATGTGTTTGCTTCTCTAATCTGACACAGTTGTAGCACTAGTCTTTTTGGACTAAAGACACTTGGGTGTCAGTTTTAGCTCTGTCACAATCAGATTAGTGATATGACCACGAACAACTCACTGTATCTTCAGGAGCCTCAGTTTTTTTTACCTAAATGGCCTATGGCACCTTGGAGCTAGAAATTTGCTGTGATTTTCATTGATGAAAAGAAACAATTATTGTAAATAAAGGACGGTGAAATGCTCTTTCAGTGTAATGCTTGTGAGACTGGAGTGCTTTAATATTTCAAGAGTGACTGACGTGGTTAATTTCATTTTAGTTCCAAGATTATCTCAGGCTTTTTTTTTTAAATTTCAAAAACAATTTACTAGTAGGCTAATAAATTAAGGTAACCATTTTATTTATTGTTTGAATTCTATTTACTGAAAATATTACCTTATGCCCATATTGAAAAGTTACTAGACAACAGAGAATTTATTACTTCAGCATCTGTAGCTTTTGTTCTCTTTATCCTTTAATATGGATAACCCTTTCTTTGATTTAATAATCACAAGTACTGAAAATGTGATCTTCAAAAGTGTGAGAAAAAATATATATAAAATCATTTTCTAAAATGCAGAGAGCAACAAGGCATATTTAAATCTATTTTTGTTATAACTAAACAATGTTTAAAATATATGAAATACTAGGTTTTTTATAGATTGTCATTTTGGCAAAAATAAATGCATTCCCTAAGGATGTGATGGTCCTTTTGTTTATTTCAGGTGACAAAATTTATAATGGTGTGTAGGTTGAAAATCTTAATTTGTGGGGTGAATATTACAAGAGTGACCAGGGCTTTTGAAAATCAGTTTTGGAAGTATTCTCAAAATACAGTATAAACTTTATTCATTATCATTGTAAGATACAGTCCTTTAAATCACTTTTATGACACTTTGGAGAAAAGTATAATGACACACATATTTGACATCTTTAAAATGTTGGTAGCCACAGTCAAAATGGAAAAACATGCAATACTTAAGTAAATTGGTCATGTACTAGATGACTTGCTTAATAATAATTTTCAAAAAAATTCTTCTATTTGAATTGCTTCTTTAAATATGAATTGATTAGATTTTTTATATATATCAAAACTTTTAGAACCAGTGTTTTATTTTCTATCTTTGATAGATTAATGGAAATAGAAGAACTGATTAAACATGTCTAGTATAAATATTATCTATTTATGTAGTATGAAGAAAATATCCTCAAAACTTATGATTTTCTCTGAGAGCTTTCCTGGAAAAAATTTTTAAAAACTTAGGAAAACCTCAATTTTTTTCCCTCTTCTTTTTTTTTCCTTTGATAAATGTAGCAATCACACTTTTTAACCTTTTTAATGCAGGATCGACCTTCCACCCACACATAAACCTCCTCCTATGTATGAAGAACGGTCCCCACCTTTGCCTCAGAAAGACCTTCTGTATCAGGTATGTGTTCATGAGCACACTTAAAATAATGTAAAATACAATAAAAAATACTAACCTATTTATATAATTTCTTTCAAAATGTTGTATAGTCATTATTTCTTAAATATGCTTTAATGTATATAATACATTATATGTACATGTATGTATAATATATTCCCTATAATATATGTATATAATACATAATTTGTAGCGTGCCTAATTATTTCTCTGAAACATTTAAGGGATTGAATTTTGTATACAAACCGTTAATAGTAAGAGAAGTTACGACCAATATAGCTAAGACAGATCAACATTATATTAGGCTGTTTACTAAAAGCTTGTGGATGAAAAGTTAATACAGTTTTATTGACATACATATTCATTGTAAAATACGCATTTTTATTTAAAAAGAAAAAGTAGAAAAGTTGAATATCTTTGGTAGATTATGAAGTGTTTCTTTTCCTTGTAGCACTGTATTTTATTTTAGTTTATGATTTTATTTTATTTTGGAATCACTTTACAGTAATTCACGTGCAAGTATTGATGCAGTAATTTTATCCTGTGTTCTATACCTAGATTAATATGCCTTATGTGGTATTTTGGAAAGTTTAAACTATCAGAATATTTGAATTCTTTTATTCTTAACTATGGTTTTGGGAGTTTTTTTGTTTGTTTGTTTTTGTCTTTTTCTCTATCACCCACATGACATATTGCAGCACTAACTCTGTATTAGGGTTTTATTACCTTTGGGAATTATCTGTAATATTTTCCTTCTAAAATATATCCTATATCTTAAGCCTGAATAAGGCAAATCATATGTCCGTCAATTAATTGATTTAATTTGGTGAAAAAACTCCAAAGGGATGTTTCTGTCAAGATGTTCTCAGTTTCTATTTCTTAGCTGGCCATATAGCTAGTCTACTGCCCAGGTGTGGGGCAGGAAAGAGCATTGCCTGGCATGTGCATCCTCTGTCGATGCCACCAGCTTTGTCATCTTACCTAGTTAGGTGTCTTTGAGGGTGAAGATATGTCATCTTTTCAGACCTTGTTCTTACATGAAGAGTGTAGCTTCACGTCTCTTTTGGCAAATAAATGAACTTGACAAGTTGTGTGAAATATCAACAAAATACTTAGCTAGAGTTGTTAACTACAGCAGAAGGATAGCTGTCTTCTTCCCTCAACAAAGCTAGTAATTAATCAGAAAATTTCTTGATTTAGTTTTGACAGTTTTTTGAGAATATTGTTATGATTTTCTGGGACAACGCTAATTGTGTGTAATTTTAATCTTGTCAATAAAACCAGTTGGTTATATAACTTGTTATTTATGTTTTCAAATTGAATATTTACAAAAGCTTCTGAATTAGAAAAAATTATTTGATTCAGATCATGTGTCCTGGATTTTAGTTAAGAAAATGTGATTGCCATATATATAGGTGTTGCTTAAATACTAAAGGAAGATTTTTCTTAGATGATTTGAGTTAACAGTGGTACAAACTGCAATTTTTAGTATCCTTGAAGTCAGAAAAGACTTCCTGGATTGATCAATTTTGGAGGTAGGAATTTTAAAGCAGGGGATAAAAATACTCATTTGTTGATCAGAGTCATTTGATTGGTAGTAAACTGAATAACAAAAAGCATGAACTTTTGTGAAAATGAAGTGTTATATAGAAAAGTAACAGAAGATGTTTTAGAAAGGAAATTGATAGGAGAGCCTGCAATGGACAACAAACATTGGACTTGGGGGGGTCAGAGAACATTTAATAGCTTTGTGGCTGTAAACTTAAGCAGTTGAAAACATTGTTTTCTTCTTTTAGCTGTAAAACTAATTCTATAAAATATTGCACAAGACAGTCAGAATTTGACTGGGGGATGAAATAGTATTTACTTTTTATTCTTAATTCTATAAAGCAGGAATAAAATTTAGGCTAAAATCATTACCAGTCAGATAAATTATCATGATTCATGCATTATCATGCCATATGTTAATAGCATGAGATTTTTAAAATTAATCTTGTGACATCAAAATGCAAAATACATAGTAACTGTTTCCTAGTTAACAAGAAATCTGTAAGTATGTAAATCTAATTCATTTCACGCAATGATAGCATGTTATAATACTAAATAATGTTCTAGTAATGTTTCATGTCACTAGATAACTTGTCAACTTTAAATTCATGAAGTAATTCCTACTTGAAGTCATTACTCATCAGCCCTCCCAGCCAGGCCTGGCAACCAGTATCTCATGCTCCCATATACTACTTTGGCTTTAAGGAAGAGACTCCCACTAGTTCTACTCATCAGTGGTTTCCTTCCAGAAACCACAGAAAGAAGCAATTCCTTGCCACCTACATTTGTCAACCCTGCTTAACTGTTGGTTCTGTGGTAATAATGCCAAAATTTATCCCTGAGAATTTTCTCTCTAAATATTAGTTAGTCAGGAGAATGAGGCCTAATATTGTGAATAGACAGTTTCCTGGAGTGGAAACTGTTTTCATACTGCAGAAAAGATGCATGGAGGCACACATATGTATGAGGGAAATAAAAAGGAATGTTTTGCCCGAAGGCAAAAGATATTTAAAAAATACTACTAGCATGTCACGTTATTAGATGACAATTCTACAAAAGTGAATCTTCATTTAGGAAATAAATATTAACTAATGACATTAAAATGTGTTTTAGCTTTTTATTATGTTTTATTTTCTTAACATTATACAGGTGATATATAAATATATTCTTGGCACAAAAAATAAAATAAAATACTACAATAATTTATATAGTGTCAACTGTGAAAGTGCTCTTTCATTCTTCCGTCCTCAAAGATCTTATTCTCTTCCCGAGAGATAACTACTGTTAATTTAAATATCCTCCCAGCCGGGCGCGGTGGCTCACGCCTGTAATCCTAGTTCTCTGGGAGGCCGAGGCAGGCGGATTGTTCGAGCTCAGGAGTTCGAAACCAGCCTGAGCAAGAGCAAGATCCCGTCTCTACTGAAAATAGAAAGAAATTAATTGGACAACTAAAAATATATAGAAAATGCTAGCCGGGCATGGTGGCACATGCCTGTAGTCCCAGCTACTCGGGAGGCTGAGGCAGGAGGATCGCTTGAGCCCAGGAGTTTGAGGTTGCTGTGAGCTAACGCCACAGCACTCACTCTAGCCAGGGCAACAAAGCGAGACTTTGTCTCAAAAAAAAAAAAAGAAACACTCCATACTGAGTCACGGCACAAGTTCTACGACAGGAGCCAAAGAACCTCTGAGTCAGGCGACCTTGGGTAAATCATTCAGTCTTCAAGTCTCAGTATTCTCATCTGTAAAATGGAGATAATGATACTTTCTGTGGCTGAGACAAAGCCATATGTTCACCGTGCCATTTCCTCGGTCTGAGTTCCCAGTAAAATGACATTTCCCAGCTCCCTTGTAAGATGGAGGGCTCTGTAACGATTACCCTTCGTAGTTGTCGTCATCATCATCATCATCATCATCATCATCATCACTGTCTTTGTCATCACAACCATCCCCTACTTTGTAATAGCACTTTACAGTTTTCACAGTACATTTCAGCATTTTATGTCATTTCATCCTCACAGAAATTCTGATTCCTGTTTTACAGACAAGAAAACTGAAGTTCAGAGAGAGCAAATGACTTACCAAAGATTGCCCATTCTGGTGGAAGAAACAGAACTTGAACGCAGGCCCTGTGCCTCCTCACAGCAGTGCCACTGGCTAGCACCTTAGGGCACCTTCAGGTTTGCCCCAAACAGCCACATTTTCCTCCATGGCCACTCCTTTCTCCCTAGGCTAGCCTCCAGCCTCTCTGGGGAGGTAGGCCGGGGTCCCTGCCTCTGGGTGAGCTGGGCAGCACTGACTCCCAGCAGGGATATTTGGGAGCAGAGTGGTGGGCAGCCCCAGAAGTTTGAGCAGAGCCCCTGTGAGGGGATGGTGGCAGGGTTTGCCATGGCCCGGGGTGCTAGGAAGGTCTGGCCAGGGCACACACTGCGCAGACTCCCAGAGCAGACGCTGCTTGGCCAAAGGCATCAGGCATGGGCTCCCCGCAGCGTGTAGGGTAGTGAGAGCTGCTCACGGGGCCAAGGCCAGCCTCAGGCCCCACTTGGGATGCTCTCTGACCCATGGCTCCAGCCACACACTGACTCCTAACACTGGCCGTGGACCTCAACCCTGGCCACACATAAACTCTTAAAACCAGACACAAACCAGCTCCAACCTCAGTCACAGGCTGACCACAAACCCGTTACAGAGTTAGCCCCCTAGAGACTGACTCTGAGCATGAAACATACTTGAATATTCACCCCAACCCTCAAGGGCCACCCCTAACTGCTGTGAACTAACCACTCACTGACCACAGACTGATCTCTGACCTCAGCCCCAGAGTGACTTATTGCACCCTGGATGTTCTAGTGACCCTAGAACAGCTAGAGCCCGAGCCTGTGCCATTGGTTATATGAGTAAGAGGAGCCAGGTGTGTCAGCCCAGGGCATATCCCTGCAAAACACTCAGCCCTCCGTAAGGTTGCTGAGTGGGGGCCCAGGGTCATCTCTGTAAACGTGGGTGTAAAGAGTATCTAGTATTGCACGAGTTGGCACTTCGCTTTTGTTGGATAATAATTGACTCCTTCTTTACATTACCATATTTCATCTATTGTAAGAAGCACATTTTAACATTTCTGTAACCAGGGTGTGTTCATAACAACGGAGCCCTATGATTGTTGTCGCCTGGTGGCTGCTGTGATGCAGTTGTACGTGCGGGAACCTGGTCATGGTTGTTCATGTCACTGGCACTTCTGTGCATTGTTTTTGCATTGTCTGTATCACATGCATTCAGCTTAATTGCCATTTAAAGTATCTTTTAAAAACAACAACTATGATTTGACATTGTAACAAAAAGATACTATATACACAGAAGGGCATAGTAAGAGGCAGCAGATGGCAATTTGATATTAGTGGAAGAAAATAGAAGAATGATTATAATTTTTCTATTTTCTTTCATAGTAACAATTAAATGCTTTACAAGATCCAAGGAACTTTATAAGGACAATACAAGAAAAGAAAATTGTAAATGATTTCACTTATTACCCTACTTGTAATGCTTCATAAAATATTAGTAAATTATTTTTAAACTAGCACATCATGACTAAGGAGGGTTAATTCCAGTAATGTAAGGATGGTCCAGTATCAGGAAATCTACCCATGTATTTCAGCACATTAATAAACTAAGGAGGAAAAATCACGATACCTCAATAGAAGCAAAAAAAAGTATTTGAAAAATTCAACATCTCTTTATGATAAAAATTTTCAGATACTAAAAATAAAAGGGACTTCTTTAACTTGAGAATGGCTCTGTGTTAAAATCCTACAGCAAATATACTTAAGAAAGTGTTTAAATTTGTAAACACATTCTTCTTATGTTTGGGTATAAGACAGGGGTGACTATTATTATTCGACATAGTAATGAGGGGCCTAACCAATGCAATAACATAGGAAAAAAGAAATTATAATATAACTATTATAATGGAAGAAATGAAACTATCAACTGTGGATAATCTGATTATCTACAAATAAAAACTAACAATTAGCATACAAACTAATAGAACTAAAATAAATAATTCTTCAGGATAGCTGGATACAAGATCAACCTACAAAATTCATTAGCATGCTTCTAAAACAGCAATAAGTTAGAAAATGTAGGAAATAAACTTCTAGTCACAATAGCAACAAATTTGTGAATCATCTAGGGAAGTATAAAATTAGCAAAACATTAGTGGATCCAATTGTAAAACTTTATAACAAGGATAAATACCAGCTGGATGCAAAAGGTAAATCTAAAAACTTATAAAAGACATACTAAGAATAGTAAGACAGTCTAAGAATATTTGTGACTGGGGAATGGGGAGGGATTTTGTAAGCGGGGCTCCAAATGCACAAACTTTAAAAGGGAAAAGTGGTGATTTGTCTACACTGAAAATTATTAATTTGTATTCAATAAATAACACAATGTGCAAATTAAGCAAATGACAACTAGGGGGAAAATAGTTTCAATGACCAAAATAAACTAGATATGGAAAAAGACATAAGGAACTCCTGCACATCAACAAGTGAAGACAACACAACCCAATGCCAATGAAGAAATTGACAAAGAAGAGGCATAAACAATTCACAGAAGAAAAATGCCAAACGGCTAAGAAGTGTTTGAAGGGATGTGTGAGCTCGTGGCCCTCAGAGAAATGCAACTTCAGACGGAATGACATACCTCTTTACACCCACACTACTGGAAAACTTGGAAAGTTGGATAATATCAAACATGGTTGGAGAAGTGGGGGAATAGGAGCCCTCATGCCCTGCTGGGAGGACCGTAGACAGGGAGCATTTGTTCTGAAGATCCCCCTGGCGGTACTTAGGGAATGAATTTTGTGCTTTGCTCGTGGGCCAACAGCCCCACCTCTGGATATCCAAGCTAGAGAAATTCTCTTGTAAGTCCATGAAGAAGATGGATGAGGATGTTTGCCCCAGAAATGTTGGCAGCAGTAGAACTTTGGCAGAAATCTTAGCATTCCAAACTGACTGTGGTTGATGTGCATGGTGGAATCTGTGTAATAGGTGGGTGCAATTCACAGAGCAATACGGATAGATGTTCAAAAACTTGGCGTAGAGAGAAAAGTGTAAGGTGTGAGAGCTAACACACAGTAACGCTTACGTCAATTAAAAACATGCACACATAGAAGAGCACTGTGGATTTCCCACATATCTGAAGACATATATCAAATACCTAAAGATTCATATTAAATACACTGGAGTGGAGGCCAGCGTGAGAGACCGTGCACAGGCAGGTGCTGATGGGTCCCATGAATTGAAGAGAGTAATTTTCTCCACTCTCTGTGATTCCAGTTTTATAGAAGAGTGTCTGGGGGGCAGCGAGGCGTGCTGGGTGTCGATGTCATTGGAGCTGCGTCCCTCTCAGGAGGCTCAGGACGGCTTCCCTGAGGGCGTGAACTTGAGCAGATCTCTGAAGGACGTGGAGACATTTGGAGGGTCCAGCAGGGCTGTGAGAATCGAGCCTCTTTCACGGCCTCTGCGCTCCCACAGGGCTGCTTTGGTGGGATCATTTGCACACTGGTCTGTCCCCACTGCTGGGCCTCGGACCCTCCCTGGAAGAGCTACCTCCCCCGCTGCTCCTCTGTCCCTTCTTCTTCCGTGGCACCCCTTCCCTGCGGGCGCTGGCTCCCAGCCCTCGCGCCTTCTCAAGCCCTGGCACCGGTGTTTCTGCCTCTCCCATGTGTTGGAGCTCTCCTCTCTACGCTGTTGGGCTGCGACATGTTCACGTCACTCCCTCTCAAGCACGAACGCACCAGCCCCCCTGGATTCCTCATTCTTCCCCATCTCTGAATTCCCTCTCTCCTGCCCTCTCCAGCCCCATTTCTGGGAAGAGCTGTCCGCACACATGGCGCTCAGCCCACGCTACCCTCCGCGGTGCGACTTTTGCCCCCACCTCCAGTAATGAAATTGTTTTTTCCAAGATCACCAATGACCTCCCTGTCAATATTTTTAAGGGATATATTCCTTGTCTCATCTTATTTGACCCCAAGATGGCATTCGACACCGCTGACCACGTCCTCCTTGTCAAGTTCTCTGTGCTTGGCTTCTGCAAGCCCGCCTTGTGGTTTCCCCTCCCTCTCTAGCTTTGGCTCCCCAGTCTCCCTGGCCACCTCCTCTTCCTCGCTCAATCCCTACAACTTGATGTTCCTCCAGCTTCTGTCCAAGACCATTTTCTAGTCTCCCTCTATGCATGAGCTCCCTGGGAGCCACCTCCATAGCTTCGTTACTATTTCCAGGCAAAAGATTTCCACATCACTATCCCAGACAGAGCCCCTCTGGAACTCCAGGCCAACTACAGATGTGACAGCTGTTCACCGACATCTCACTCTGCTGCCCCTCGGACATCTCAGACGCCCCCCATCCAGGAGTGCAGTTGTCTCTCCCCTGCCAGCCACCCCATTGCCATATTTGAAACCTCAGAGTCCCTGTTTCTCCCCCATCCGTCTTCCCCACATTTAATCAGGCACCAAGTCCCCTTCATTCTTCTTCCTGAGTGTCTCAGGAGTCACCTGCTGCCCTCTGTCCATCACCCCCCGGCTGGACTCCTCCTGGGCTTGCTGATTCAACACTCGCAGCGGTCATCTGTGAGCACGGACCCTGTGCCAGGCATATGCCGGGTCTCACCCTGGCCTCGACCCATCCTCCACCTGCAGCCCTGGGATCTTTACAAAACACAATTCAGACCACATCACTCCTTACTCTTGGGAAGAAGTCTGAATTCTTAGTGGGGCACTATTCTAATTTTATGAGAAAGATGGATGAAAAACAAATTTACAAATAAATCAACACAATAATTGGGGTTTTTGCTAAATATTATAAATAAAATAAACGGTGGTGGGATGGAGCAATGAGGGGCCACTTGCCTAGTGTGGTTACGGAAGCCCTTCTGAAGGTGACACGTACACTGGGACCTACGAAGTGGAAGAAGCCAGCTTGGAGGGAGGGAGAAGAAGGTGGAGCAACCACAAAGAGAAAGAGGAGGTGGAAAGAAAGAGGGAAGTGGGGGTGAGGGGAATCAGGCCCCCCTGACCAGTGCAAACCATGGCCTTCCTATTGTGGGCTTCAGGTGTGGTGAGACCCAGCCGCTCTTTCTGTGCTCGGTTCCATGAGATGCCCCCACCCTCATCACCAATCCTTTTATTTGATTTAGTTTGAAGAACTGTTCCTACAAATGAAAGGCCCTGATTAAAACAGCACCCTTAAGATCTCCCCTTAAATGTCACTTCTTCCAAGAAGCCTTCCCTGATACATTGCTCTGGGTTCAGTGCTTAGTTTTCTAGGGCTCATGTAACAAAATACCACAAACTGGGTGGCTTTAAGGAAAAGAAATTTATCCTCTCACAGTTATGGAGGCTGGAAGAGTGAAATCAGAGTGTTGGCGGGGCCGTGCTCTCTGAAGCCTTCAGAGAAGAATCTGTTCCATGCCTTTCTCTCAGCTTCTAGCGTTGCTGCCAATGCTTGGTGTTCCTTGGTTCTTAGGCACATCACTACAATCTCTGCCTCCCTCACCACATGATATTCTCCCTGAGGGTCTCTGTGTGTGGGTCCCTTCTCCTCTTCTTTTAAGGACTCCAGCCATATTGGATTAGGGTCCACCCTAATGACCTCATCTTAATTTGATTACTTCTGCAAAGACTTTATTTCCAAATAGGGTCATATTCACAGGTACCAGGGATTAGGACTTTGACATATCTTTTTGGGGGCACAGTCCAACCCATGACAGTGCCCCTTTTCATGGGTTCCCACAGCACAGCAGTGCTTGTCACACTGTTCTGCAATTGCCGGTCCACCTGCCCATCTCACCTAGCAGAACGGAAGCTCTGCAACAGCAGGACTAGCAGTCACTCTCACCATTGTACATCCAGGGCCTCGTGCGTAGTACATAAAACATGTTTTGAATGAGTGAGTGCTGACATAATGCTGTACCCACTGTACTGCTTGCTGCCTCTTGCCTTAGTGACCTCCCTGGACCTGACTGCCCAGACCTGGTAGATCTGCCAGATCACACCCACTTAAAACCACAGAGTCTTCGTTTGCAAGAGGTAGACAGTAGTGGTCAGAGAGCGCAACTCCTGTGATTTCAAACCAGCCCTGCCCGGCAGCAACGCAGGAGCAGAGGATGCAAAGGCCAGTGCTGCGTGGTCATCCCAAATCGGCCCACCTGCAAACTCACTTGGAGCCTGCAGCCAGCACTATAGACCCTGTCAGGCGGCCAGGCCCCTGTGCACAGCGAGCACTGTGCGGCTTCTGTAACATTATCGCAGCTGCACAGGCTCACCATTGAGAGGTGAATGGATATGCTGCACCCCAGCACCCCAAAACAGTCATCCAGCTTCTCAGAGGAAAGATTCCTCACTAGCTTCAGAGGTGGGGTTGGTGTGAAAAGTGGTAGGAGAGAAAAGTGGGGAAATGCAGATCCCTTTTTACCAGGTTCTCATTTAGAAACCATGAGTTACTCTCACTGATGTCACCTGTGGGGTGACATTTAGAACAAGGGGGAAGGCAGCCTGGTCCTACATAACTGTCAACTTTCTAAACGGGTTTGCATGATGGGATTTGGACCTCCTTCATGACGCTGCAAATGTCGATGTGACTGATCATTCCTCTTGATCTAGAAGCATCACCCCCTTCAAATTACTGGCGGGAGGTACTGAAAGTGTGGCCTGCACTGAATTTTTATGAATGCTGGCATCATGGGGAGCCTTGGAACAAGGAAGCACTAACTCCTGCAAATAGTTGGTGCAGGCTGGGCGCGGTGGCTCACGCCTGTAATCCTAGCTCTCTGGGAGGCTGAGGCGGGCGGATTGTTTGAGCTCAGGAGTTTGAAACCAGCCTGAGCAAGAGCAAGACCCCATCTCTACTAAAATTAGAAAGAAATTAATTGGACAACTAAAAATACATAGAAAAAATTAGCCGGGCATGGTGGCGCATGCCTGTAGTCCCAGCTACTCGGGAGGCTGAGGCAGGAGGATCACTTGAGCCTAAGAGTTTGAGGTTGCTGTGAGCTAGGATGACGCCACGGCACTCTAGCCCAGGCAACACAGTGAGACTCTGTCTAAAAAAAAAAAAAAAAAAAAAATGTCATCTACTGAGAACTCAATCAATTCCATCTGTAGTTCTTTAGGCTTGGTGATATCAAGTAGGTGAGGCTGAAATGCTAATTTGAGTGTGATGCCATGATTCTCAAAGTCAGTGAACTTTTCATTGTATTCTCCAATTAATAGGTCTATAATAGCTGCATATTCTTCAAATGATTCACATATATCATCCTGCTCATCAATGACCTTTCCTAACTGGGGGAAATGTTCATCCAAAATTTCCTTTTCAAGAAGGAGCGTTTTGGAAAAAAAAAAGTTTTTTTTTTAAATGCTTGGATTTTTTGTCACATATCACATATAGACTTAGTTTTACCTTGCAAAGAAATATTCAAGTCGTTTTCATTTGACATGATATCACACGGAAATGGTGCATTCCTATAGAAATCTTCTTTCAATAATTCATGTTGTTGATTCTGTTCATAAAATTTAACTATCTGTTTTCACAGAGATAAAATTTTGGCTAACTCCTGTCCCTGTGATAGCCAATGCACCTTAGAAAGGTATGGCAAATCTGCACTGAATACCTCATCATTCAACTTTAGCATGTTACACTGTGTTACATTTGCAGGAATATAGTTAACAATGCTTACAACTTGTTACAAAGTGTCACTGAAAATAGTAGTTTTAGCACAGGTTTTGCTGATGTAAGATACAATGAAAAGAGAGCATCTGGATCTGTTAATACTTGTTTATCTGTGCAATAAATCCTTCATGTTTTCTTGTCACGGAAGATGCACCGTCTGTATATACACTCACTAAATTTACCAAATTCAGTCCAACTTCAAAACATTTATCTTCAAATTTATTGAAGATATCTACTCCCTGTGTTCTGTTTGCAAGAGTGCTCATAGTGAGTAACTCTTCATGGCAAAGACAACCTTCTGTTATGACCCAAATGAAGTATAAAACCTGCACTGAATCAGTAGTATCACTTGATTCATCCAGAACAATTGAATAATGTCTTTTTTCCTTTTGAAGAATTACATGAAGTTGTTCTGTTAAGTTGAAGGCTAATTCATGCTACCGATCAGTTATGGTTCTCCTGGAAAGAGGCAGTTGTTTGCACTTTGAAATGTTATTAGGATCGAAGCATCCTACAACTGTTACTGAAAGCTCAGCACTCAGCACTTGTCCCCAGTGCTGCATCAGAAGAACAAAGACGAGTAGTTTGAGGAGAAGGAAAGAGAAATATATTACTTGCAGGCACAGGAGGAAGATGGAGACTACTGTCTGAAAAATGCCATCATCCTCATAATAAGCAGAAATACAGAGCTTTTAAATGGTGGGTTCTCAGCTTCAGGCAATTGCTGTTCAACTACAGTTGATAATTCATGCCAGGTCTGGGTTGAGCCATCTCCTGTAGCACAAAGAACAACCACTGGCCCAAGGCAGGGATGCAGGTTTTAGTTCTCAAAAGGAGTGGAGAATGTTTTAAAGAGACAGAAAATATTTTTGCCATTTTTTTCAGGCCATTCCCTCTGTCACATATTCCCCACTGTCAGCATTTCCCTTCCGTATCTATGGGAGCAGGGGAGACTACTCTGTTATACAGCTTTGACAATGCATTTTTTCACAATTTCTACATCACTGAATGGCTTTCCTTTTTTCCCAAGTATATAAGCTACTTTATAAGTTGCTTCAGGGGCATTATTTTCAGGTCTTATTGCTGCTTGAAAGAATTGTCTTTGCTTTTGCTTTTCATTTTTTAATTCTGCAATACAACCCTCTGTGCCTCGTCCCCTAATTTAAAATATTTGCTGTTCTTATGAGTATTATAATGCTGATGAACACTGAATTTCTTTAATGTTGATATTGCAGTATCACAAAGCAAGCAAATCATCTTATCTTTAGCAGAAACAAGATAATATTGCAATTCCCAATCCTCATTGAAAAATCTGTTTTCTTCCTTCAGCATTCTCTTGATCTTCTTTGACATGATGGGCTGCCAAGAAGACAGGATTTAAAAATACCGTTGAGCTATGCAACTATCCACAAATTCCACTTCAAATAGAAACACAGCGCACCTTCATCAAAAGCTGATAACAGACTGGCATACTTGATCCCCGTAAACTCTCACCAACCAGCCTTGGGAGGTAGTGGCACCAGTCAGCTGGGGGAGTTAGAACAAAATCATGAGTGTAGCAGCTGTTGCGTCAGCCCTTATGGCTCACTGAAGTTCTAATTATGCCAGTCAATCTGGGAGGATTATTTCATTGACACTTATTTTGTTCTGTGGTATTTTAAATATGATCATTTTAAAAATAAATTAAAAATACAAAAGATGAACAGAAATATATTAATAAAAATAAAAGGATTTATTCTGTAAAATTTGGATTCAGTCAAAAGGCTGCCTTTAATGACCTACAAAGGCCACATGTGGCCTTAAGGCCACACGTTCCCCACCCCTGGCCTAGTGACGTGTTGTGTAACATATTACTTATGTGTTTGTGGTGATGCTAGTGTCAGTAAACCTACCATGCTGCCAGTCTATAAAAGTATAGTACATACAATTATGTACAGTACATAATAATTGATAATGGTAATAAATGACTATTTACTGGTTTATGTATTCACTATACTATACTTTTTATCATTACTTTGGAGTGTACTTCTTCCACTTATAAAAAAAAACCCAAAAACAAAAAGAAGGTAACTTAAAACAGCCTCAAGCAGATCCTCCAGGAGGTATTCCAAAAAAAGGCATTATTATTGTAGTACACTACAGTTCTAGGCCTGTTATTGCCCCTGGAGATTTTCCAGTGTGATAAGATGTGGAGGCGGAAGACAATGATATCAGTGAACCTGACCCTGTGTAGATCTAGGCTAATGTGTGTGTTTTTGTCTTAGTTTTTAACAAAAAAGTTTAAAAAGTATAATAAAAAAACTTAAAAATAGAAACCTTATAGGATATAAAAAAATATTTTTATGCAGCTATACAATGTTTTTGTGTTTTAAGGTAAGAATTATTACAAAAGAATCAAAGTTTACAAATTTAAAAGTTTAGAAAGTAAAAAAACTTATAGTAAGCTAAGGTTAATTTATTATTGAAGAAAAAATTTTTTTTACAAACTTAGTGTATCCTAACTGTACAGTGTTTATAAAGTCTACAGCAGTGTACAGTAATGTCCTGGCCTTCACATTCACTCACCACTCACTCATTGACTCACCCAGAGCAATTTCATGGTAAGTGCCCTATACAGGTGTACCATTTTTTACCTTTTATATCATATTTTGACTGTACCTTATCTCCATTTAGTTAAGTTTAGATACACAAATACTTACCACTGTGTTACAACTGCCTACAGTATTCATTACAGTAACATGCTGTACAGGTTTGCAGCCTAGGGGCAATAGTCTATAGCCTAGGTGTGTAGTAGGCTATCCCATCTAGGTTTATGTAAGTACACTACATGATGTTCATACAATGACAAAATTGCCCACTGATACCATTCTCAGGATGTATCTCCGTCATTAAGTGATTCATGACTGTATTTGAATATTACCCAATCATGTTTGCTACATTTTCCAGTGTTTGAATATTCACTAAAGGGCATAGTTCTTCATAAAACAAACAAAATAATTTCATTGTTAAAAAAGTAAATGAGCTTACATAAAGCAACATATGCCCTAATGTCAAATCTGATGATGCTATTAGAAGCACTTTTAACAACTGAACCAACACCAAGTGCAGAATGAGAGAAACTTTCTTTCATTTGGAATACATGTTACAAAACGAAGATGAAATCTAATGGATAAGACAATTGTTTAATGTGTTTTAAATTGTCGTTTGAAGAATAACTTAAAATACTAAACATTTTTACTTTATTTTAAAAAAGATTTTATTTAGAATTTATTGTGCATTATACTTTCTTCTTTTAATGATTTTTATTATGAAATATCTATAACAGGTTGTGATCATTATTACATGTAATTGAATTATATAATCTTGTTCAATATACTGGTTCGTAATAATAACAAATCATGCTTTTATTATCTTTTTTTAAACAAAAAGAAACCTCTGAAACTTTTAGTATAATCCTAGCACAGAAAAACGATTCACTGTTTATTACTATGGTTACTCATTATATTTTAAAAATATGTAAATAAAGTGTTATGAAAAATACAAAATAATTTGTGATTTCAGGAATTCCAATTTCTTTTGTTTGTGAATCTCAAAGATTAATATCTGCTGGGAATTTGGAAACACTACTACAATAACCAACAGCTCCCTATGCATTCTTGGTATCTGCAGGATAGAAGGGGGCCTTTTGCACATCCTTATCTTCTTGTCATCTCAAAAATCCTATCTGTTTAAGAGTAAGATAGGCCAGCTGAAAGTCTCGGGTAGCATCGATGTTAAGTCACATATATATATAAACCCCAAATATTTTTTATCTTTCTGTCTCCTTATATCTGTACCACTCATCTTCTTTCTCCCCTTAATTCCTTTCTTCCCAATAAAATGTTTATTTATTTGTTAATAACACATATAAATTCAGCAAGTATTGAGGACTCTCATATTTCAGTAAGGGTATTAGACACTTGATAGAAATATGAATAAGACATAGTTGCTGCTCTTAAGGATCTTGTAGTCCACAGGACAATTTTTTTTCAATTTGGGGAAATTTTCAAATACAGAAAAGTACATAGAATAACACATTACTCCCACTCAACACCCACAACCCCCAAATTGAACAAATTTTACATTTGGTTTTATTTGTTTTCAGTCTTCCTAATTTATAAGAAATAAAACATTGTAAGCATCCTTCCCCAAATGCAACCGTCTGTCATGAATTAGTGTGAATCATCTCGGTCCATTTGTAATATTTTTCCACACACAAGTCTTATTGCATATAGAAATAGTTCATGCATGCTTTTGTTCACAGAGATAGTATTGTTCTGTTCATAATCTTCAACACTTACCTGATCATTTTGGCTTTAGCTATATGCATGCATGTTTACTTATTTTAGCAGCTTTACTATAATTTACTGACTATACCATATCATTCTATCCATTTCACTACTGATGGACATTTAGGTTGTTTCCATCTTCTGCCACCACAAAAAAATTCTGCAGGGAACATCCATGAACAATTTCCTTATGCACATGTGTAAAAGTTTCTCTAGGGTAAATATCCAGGAGTAGAATTGCTAGTTTATAGGATGTATACAGTTTTAGTTAATAGATACTGCCAAATGACTCTCAAAGTGGTTGTTCCAAATCATTTAATGAACATTTATGTCATGCCTTCTATATGCCAGGCATGGATTTATTTAGAGACAGGGGATGCAGCAGTAACAAGGCAAAAATCCCTGCCCCAGCAGAGTTACATTTTAGTGGACAAAGACAGTCAATGAACATAAATAGTATAATATACAGTGTGTTAGGAGGTGATAAAACTATGAGCAGAGATAAAGCAGAGAAGGGAAAATGAGGAATGCTGAGGAGTTGCCATTTTAAAAAGGGTGAAGGGTAGGCCTGGCTGAGCAGTTAACATTTTAGCAAAATCTTGAAGGATATCTCTCTTAAGTGTTCCACCAGCTGTCTCCAAGAGCGATGGGAGGAAATAAAGCTAATAATAGAAAACAGGTTATGCTGGACCTTGTAGGCCTTTGTGAGGACTTTGGCTTTTAAGTATAGCGAAATGGGAGCTATTGGAAGGTTTTGAGCAGAGAACTGACATGATTTGACTAATGTTTTTAAAATGCATCCCGGGGAGTCGCCAAGGCTGTCACGGTCTAGAGCTCGAGAGGCTTGGGGAGCTCCGCGAGGCTCCTACGTCCCCGAAGCGAGTAGCGAGTAGCGGACAGGTCCTGCGGCTTTGCGAGCCCCTTGACAGGGATGTCTGTACCCTCCAGAATGAAGGTCTTCTTGCTGGTGCAGCTGGCGGCCCCTGGGTGTGGAGGGAGCCCACTCGCTGGTGTGCTTCTGCACAAATCAGAACAACCACTTTTCTGTTC
>CAUYRB010094986.1:0-15330 GCA_963574695.1 Propithecus perrieri
CGCCTTTCCCCAGACCCCGCGCGTCCGTGGCGAGCTCCGGCTCCTCCCGGGAGAACCAGGGCGTTCACAGCAGTTCAGTAAGTGGACACTCGGGAACCGCGTCACTCTATGTTCTCTTACACGTCACCAAAGTGAGACCACGGCCCAAATGAGCGGTGAGAGGCTGGGTGCGGTGCTCACGCCTGTAATCCCAGCACTTTGGGAGGCCAAGGCGGGGCGACCACTTGAGGCCAGGAGTTGCTGACCAGTCTGGGCAACATAGGAAGACCCCATCTCTATAAAAAATAATAATAATAAATTTAAACATCAAAAAGTTTAAAAACTCTTTAGACAGATCATTTAACTTCTCTGAGCTCGGCTACCACCTGTACACACGTGGGTGAATGCCAAATGTTTACAATTTCAATTTTCCTGGGTCTCTTGTTCCTCTGATATTCAGGGTGAACGGCTTGAGTCCCCAGACCCTGGACCACGGGAAAGCAGTCAGGACCCTGCCCAACAGTTCCTCACATCTCCTGCTTCTGTCCATTGAGTCCGTAAACATTTTATTGAGCATCTACTACATGCCGGGACCTCCTCAAGCAATGGGCAAGGCAAACGAACGAATCCACGGGCCCGGTCTCCTCGCTTTCTCTGGGGCTAGCCTGGGAAGCCCAGGTTCTCCCACAAGAGCGTGTGGAACCGTGTGGGGCCTCCTTCCGCTCTCCCCTGCTCCCCACGCTACGCGCAGGGCCTTTGCTGTCCGCCCTCAGCCTCGCCCCACCACGGCGTTTCCTCCACAGAGAGGCACCTCTTCTTGTGACTGTGCCCCTCTCCCACCAGGCAAGAGCGAACGCGGACAGCTGCGTCCGACGTGGAAATGGCGGTTGCCCGATCCGCTTGGGATCTCGGCAGCACGAGTGCACGAGCGTGGGAGCAGGAAGGCGGGGCCGAGCTTTGCAAAAATATAAAGTAACTTATGTGTCCGCAGAGGCGTTCGGTCCCTTTCCCAGAGCCTGGTGTTACAGTTTTCCCACGTCCAGTGCTCAGTTCTCCCCCCATCCTGACACGCGGGGCACTGCGGGGCGCGAGCCCGCCAGAGTAAACTGAGCCTGGGCGCCCCGCTCTGCGAGGGGGGCGCTGGCGGGGGCTGTGATCTGGGGAATTGCGACTCTCGGCCCCAGACGATGATTACTTAGGCTGGGCACGTCTCCCCAGCGAAGAGAAACTAAATCTTCCAAACACTGTAGTGGCCGGTGGGCGCGGTAGGGCTCCGGATTCACGAGGGAGGTCCGGACGCCCCCAAGAGACGCGGGCAGGGTTTCCCGCCTGCAAAGGGCCTGCGTTGTGTTCCCTCCACTCGGGTACCAGTTTCAGCTGCACTTTGAAAAGGCTGAGACCAGAGGACACGACAGAGAACGCTCTGGCTTTGGACCTCACAAAGCACTCTGATTTCGTTTCCCTTTGCTCAAGGAGATGACAACATTGCCAATACATACAGCCCGACGTGTCCTCTGCCAAAACCCGGATTAGATAGCATTCTCATGAAGGGAAAAGATTATATTTAGGAAAAGGAAATTTTACATTTCATGTAAAATGAGAGTCCGCTGAGTGCGGAACACTGGGCCTCAGGCCACGGGGGAGGTGGAGGTGAGGACAGCACGGCCACTGCGCAGAAGCGGCGTGGAGTGAGGGAAACGGCGCGCCCCGGTCAGGTGCAGGCAGAGGAGGAGCAAATGGCCGGGTTTGCCGGTGTCGGGGCCGGGTTCCAGGTGGAAAGGCAGGCATCGCTGTGCGAGAGAACAGCCTGAGGTTGGCATCTAGAAAAGTCCTTGGAAAGGTTTGAAGAAATGAGACAAAGCCCCATCCAGTGACCTCTTTGCTCAAAACAAATCGTTCAATTCACTGTGATCACATTTACTAACGGCGGCCGGGCGCGGCGGCTCACGCCTGTAATCCTGGCACTCTGGGAGGCCGAGGTGGGAGGATCGCCTGAACTCAGGAGTTCAAGACCAGCCTGAGCAAGAGCGAGACCTGGTCTCTACTAAAAATAGAAAAATTAGCCAGATGTGGTAGTATGAGCCTATAGTCCCAGCTACTGGGGAGGCTGAGACAGGAGGATCGCCTGAGCCCAGGAGTTTGAGGCTGCAATGAGCTATGATGGTGTCACTGCACTCTAGCCTGGGCAACAGAGCGAGACTCTGTCTCAAAAAAAAATAATACATATATATGTCTTTAAAAAATTCTTGAACAATAGTGCTCAAAATCTATTAATAGATTTAAGCCTGTGTTGAATTCCCCGCCTCCCAAATTCCCACCGAATGGCTGAGAACCTGCGCCGTCTGGGCAGCCGCATTAGGGGGCAGAGTGGGAAGGGCGCTCTCGGCAGGGTCTGGCTCAGTCGATCACGCCCCTCTCTGAAAGCCGTCTTTGGTGGTTTCCATGACAACTCACTCTCCTGCCTGGCTGGCCTCTCGTCCGGTATCCTGACCCCTTCCTGACCTCCACCTGCCGGGGAGCCACGGGACTCAGTCCCGGGACCTCTTCGCCACCCGCACTGGCTGTGCCGCGGGCACTGCCCAGTCCCGGGGCTCCACACGGCCCAGGCGTCCCAGCGGGAGCCGCGCGGGTTTCTCAGGACGACTGCCGTCCCTGACCCCACTCTTGTCCCTGCTGCCCAGTCCTCACATTCTGCTGCAGTGACTTAAACCTAAGTCAGACCATGTCACTTGTCCCCTCAAACTCAACCACGCTCCCCTCCGACACAGGCTAACGGACAAAAGTCCTTACAATGGTCTATAGGGCCCTGCCTGATCGGACCCTGGCTACCTCTGTGACCCGCCCTCCCGTTCCACCCCCTGCCCCCCTCCACTCCAGCCACACTGACTTTCTGATGTGCCTTGAGCGTTCCAGGCCCTCTCCTGCCTCAGGACCATTGCACATGCTGTGCGCGCTGCCTAGAGCACTCTTCTCCCGATACTCACACTTTCCTTCCCGTCTCTGCTCAAATGTCACCTCGTCAGAAAGGCCCATCAAGGTCCCTGTTTAAAATAATGTCCTCTCTGTCCTCTTAACTTGATTTGACTTTCTTCACTTTACATATCCTTATCTAGCATTGTATTAGATATTTGTTTGTTTGTTGTCTGCCTTTCCTCTCCATTTTCCCTTCTAGAGTATAACTTCTTTTTCTTTTTTCTTGTTTCTTTTACTTTTTCTTTCTTTCTTTCTTCTTCTTCTTCTTTTTTTTTTTTGTGGAGATAAGGTCTTGTTTTGTTGCACAGGCACCAGTGCAGTGGCGTCATCATAGCTCACTACAGCCTCCAACTCCTGGGCTCAAGTGATCCTCCTGCCTCAGCCTCCTGAGTATGAGTAGCTGGGACTACAGGCATGCGCCACCATGCCTGGCTAATTTTTTCTATATATTTTTAGTTGTCCAGCTAATTTCTTTCCATTTTTAGTAGAGACAGGGTCTCACTCTTGCTTAGGCTGGTCTTGAACTCCTGACCTCAAGCGATCCCCCCTCCTCGGCCCCTCAGAGTGCCAGGATTAAGCCAATGTGCCTGGCCAAAAATATAACTCTGACCACTGTCTCCAGCCCCTGGAATCCTGCCCGAGCACACAGCGGGGGCTCCATAAATATCTGTGAATGAACAAGGAGTTCATGGATTAATCCACGTGCCAACAGCTTCAGACGGTGTTTTTGCCAGATAGAGGACAGATCAGACCAAATCAGTGAAGCGAGTGAGGCAAAGCACCCCGGGCTGGGAGGACGACGCCTGCCGCGAGTCCCAAACGCTCCCCAGCCTGATCGGGGGCGGCGGGAGCGGCCGTCGGCGGCAATCGCAGCCTCTGAACAATTGCAGGGAGCACCTGACTCCAGGCGGTGACGCGGCAAGACGACCGCGGTGGGCGCTGCCACACGCTGTTCAGAGCCCCTCACGACTGACGGGCTGGCCCCAAGCTGCCGGACCTGCTGCCCACGGCCACCTCTCTGGAAGGAGGCTCAGCCGAAGAGGGTCACTCTGCTCCAGGCCGCGTCCCCTTCTAGGGCGGCTCACGTCGATGACTGCCAGATGTAGGCGTACAAAGGCCCAGATGTCACCCCATCTCGGGACAACCTCGAGGGCTCATTCTGGCTCCCGAGGCCCGGTGTGCAGACTGGGACTCCTGGGGCTGCACCACGGCCCAGTGTCTCCCTCTGCCCAGCGGGTTCCCTTCCAGTCCCTTCCTCCCGTGTGATCCCGGGACTTCCCTGCCAGCGAACGTCCCTCCTGCTAGTCTCCAGCTCAGAGGCGGCACCGGGAAGGAGAGCGGCAGTAACGCTGCGGAGCGATCGCGTGGGGGCTGGCGGGGGTGAAGGTCGCTGAGGCCAGGGCCCAGGCAGCGCCCGTGTCCGTCAGGGGAACGGCTGGGAAGAGATGGGATCTCTCCATTCCCTGGACCGCCACCCAGCAAGTAAGTAAACGAGGTCTAAGTACCCAAATGGATAAATACCAAAAATACAATCTTCAGTTTAAAAAAGGAAAACTGCAGGCCGGGCGCGGTGGCTCACGCCTGTAATCCCAGCTCTCTGGGAGGCCGAGGCGGGTGGATTGTTTGAGCTCAGGAGTTCGAAACCAGCCTGAGCAAGAGCGAGACCCCGTCTCTACCAAAAATAGAAAGAAAGTAATGGGACAGATAAACATATATAGAAAAAATTAGCCGGGCATGGTGGCGCATGCCTGTAGTCCCAGCTACTCGGGAGGCTGAGGCAGGAGGATCGCTTGAGCCCAGGAGTCTGAGGTTGCCGTGAGCTAGGCTGACGCCACAGCACTCTAGCCCGGGCAACACAGTGAGACTCTGTCTCAAAAAAACAAAAAGGAAAATTGCAGAATGTATTCAATGATAGGATGTCTTCATTTTTTAAAATGTTACATAAAATAATACTATATATAGTTTTCAGGGATGTGAAATGTAATAAAAGCATAAAACGCCCACGAATGTCACAGCGGGGCTTGTTCTGAGGAGGGACAGGGAGAACCGGGCCTAGGAGAGAGCACAAAAGAGATTTCAGTGACATTTTATTTCTTCAATTTAAAAAATCTGAAGAAAACGTGACAAGATGACAGCATCTGTTAAATTTCGCTAGCAGAATTACATGGGTATTTGTTAAATTAGGCTTTGTATTTTTCTGTATTTAAATTGTTTCTTTCCATTGAGAGGTAATTCATTAAAATGAAAAAATAAATGAGAAATTGAGAAAATAAAAAATATCATTTTTTTCAAAATTATAAAAAAGATAATTCGAACATTTAAAATATCACGAAATCAAAATTTACTATAAATATTTAGCTAATATAAAAAGAAAATAAGAACTTTCTAAGAATAAATGCAATGAAAACAAAATCACACAAAAAAAGATCGATTTGACTTTCAAGCAGTTCAAGTGTAGAACAAAAAAATTCTGGATTTAATAACAAGCCCACAATGAGATGACGAAGAATCAATATTCATAATTCACAAAGAGCTAGTTAAGAAAAAAACCAGTAGCCTGATAAGAAAAAATAATGCGCAAAAATAACAGGGTTATACACCAAAGAACAAGAATAAATACAAATTTTTAAAAATAACCCACTATTAATCAAAGAAATACTAATTAAAGTATCTTTTTTACCCCATCAAGTAGGTAAATATTTTCTCAAGATAGAATAAAACTCTGGCAAGAATTGGAAGGTTGAATCAATAAAGGTAAAAAGGATTTATCATTCATTGAGGGCAAAACTATAAACTGGTTGAATCTTTCTGGAAGAGTCTTGAACATGTGTGTCCTGCTTTCAGTATTTGTGATGGGTGGGTGTGCAAAACGCTTGTGTTCTTTTTCTGACCCACATTCAGATAAAAAGAGCAGAATCTGAGAAGTGGGATAACAGTTCAGAGCCCGAGATCAGGCATTCGAAACGGAAGTGGGTAAACAAGGAATCATCAGGCGAGTTCGGAAGGCACAGGCCCAGAGGTGCGCTAAGGTCAGGAATTTGTGCAGCCCGTGGCGACAGGAGACCAGGGACACAGGAATCCAGGAGGCCAAGGAAGACGAGAGGGCTCCGCTCCGTTGTGGCCGGTGGGCTGCAGAGCTACCGGAAGGAGCCCCCAACTGTGGCCTCGGGCAGGGTGTGGACGCCGCCTTCCTCCCCCCTGCGGCCACGGAGCAGCCCGGCAGAGGCCCGTCCTGCCCGCCTTGAATCCACTCAGAAGTGGCTACAGCGCCGCAGAGCTTCAGAAAGGACGGCGTAGGCGCTCAAGGTCAGGTCCCCGACCCCGGACCTGTTTCATCACTCACATCTCAGGTGCTTCCCCGTGACTCACGGTGGAGCGCGGGTTCCAGGAAGTCGTTCAGTGTGTCCCTCCCTCCCCAGCGCACCCACACGCTTGCTAAAAGGAAAAAACGAACACCCTTCAATTGCCAGCAATGCAGAGATGATGTTAGTATTTTAGTGAATGGACCTTCCAGTTTTGTGTGTGCACAGATATGTTTAAGGCCCGGGATGATATTATTTTATGTTACACCCCGGTTTCTTTCATGTAAATGCTTTCTAAGCATGAAGTATGCACATAGGTACACGCATGAAATTAGAAGCACGTTGTGTGCGCAGTGGAGCACCCTGCTTTCCGTGCTTTACAGGGTGCCAATGTTGCATGTCATTGCCACATCTTCTGGAAATACACCTTTCACGGTGCGTAATATTCCTTCCCGCAGATGCAGAATGATTTCTTGAAGTGTCCCTCTATTGGGGGCATTAACTCTCTCTAATTTTTTTATGTTAAATGCGACACTGCAGTGTGCATTCCCGCGTAAATCTTCACTCACCTGCCCAGTGTTTCCTGGAAGTAGGTAGCACCTTAGCGCACCTCTGGGCCTGTGCCTTCTGAACTCGCCTGATGATTCCTTGTTTACCCACTTCCGTTTCGAGTGCCTGATCTCGGGCTCTGGACTGGTATCCCACTTTTCAGATTCTGCTCTTTTTATCTAAATGTGGGTCAGAAAAAGAAAACAAGCGTTTTGCACACCCACCCGTCACAAATACTGAATATAATCCATTCTTTAACTCCATGCATTTTTCACGAGAGACCAGAGAGAAACAGGTAGGACGACCGACGCATCCCAGCGAGCCTGGGCTGTCCTGGTTTTTAGCACAGAAAGTTCCAAATCCTGGTAACCCCTCTGTCCCAGGAACACCAGGACAACCCTAGGGAGGACCCCAAATCTTTCGGCGGTAATTTAGGGCGTCCTCTCTGATGCTCAGAAGGGCTTGTTGATTCATTGGACAAAGGCCTGGATGTCAGGGGAATTCTGAAAAAAGAATTTTATCCAGAAGTTAGATAAAGATTTAACGTAAATATTTAAATACTATCAAAAGCAAACAGAGCATCTCTCTCAAACGGCAGTCTTAACTTCACGGTGTCCAAGAATCAAAGAACTCCGTGAAATGCAGTGTAGTTATTGCAGGGCTATTGCTCACTTCCCACACTGCACCTCGAGGAAGAATTAAACCGATCGTGCGTCTTGTATCTTGGTGTCAGGAATAGCTCTCTTGTTCTCATGTAGCAGGCTGCTATTTTTTTTTTTTTGTACACTAAATTCTACAACTAATGCTATTTTCCTTTTTATATTAGTTGCTAAAAGCCAAAAGCCAAACTTGCATTCAAACCCTCGAGTGAAGCTTGCAAGATATTTGTAACCTATTCTAGGCATTGACTTTGCCCGTAGCTTTATTTTATTTTTCCTTAGCCTCATTTTCCCTTCTAATTTCTTACATTAGGAAAAAGAAAGTTGTATGATATTTGTTCATTCATTCTACAAGTAGTCACTGGACACGCACCGTTTTGAGAAGTAGGGAGAGAACCACAAACAAAACCAAGTCATTGCTCTCATGGAGCCGACATTCTGGTGAGGAAAGTCAGGCCAAAAAGAATCAAAAATCCAAACCAAGAGTAAATACGTCGGGTGGTCTTAGGTGCCGTGAGGACAGGTGAAGGGGTGGAGAGTGAAGGTCTCTCCAGAGAGACCAACGGCAGAGTGAGAGGCGGCTGCACATGAGTGGCCCGGGAAGCCCCTAGATAAGCGGACATACGGGCAGAGACACAAACGACCTGAACAAGTGACTGTGAGGCTATGGGCGGAGGGCTGCTCTAGGCAGAGGGAACAGCACATGCAAAGGCCCTGAGGCAGAAGACGGTCGGCACGTTCAGTAATGGCTAAGGGTGAGGTTTGGCTGCAGGGTGAGTGAGCGGGAGAGTCCGTAGGACCGAAGGTCAGAGAGAGAGGTACGGGAGCCAGACCAGGGACAATATTGCAGACCCCGGAAAGGACGTTGAGTTGTACTCCGAGGAGACGGGAGGGTCAGAGGGTTTTAAGTGAGGAATGATGTATCTGACTATATCACAAGAATCGCCTGGCTGTCGTGTCGACAATGGACTGCAGAGGAGCGAGGACAGAGGCCGGAAGATCAGAGAGGAGGTGACCGACGGTGCGTCAGGAGGTGCGCGCAGCATGGCGGCAGTGCAGGCCATGAGCAGCGGCGCGATTTGGGGCACGTTTTGAAGGTGGGACCGGCAGGGAATGCTGAGGGGTGGGATTCAGGGTGCGAGGAGAGAGAGGATGAGGCTAACCCTGAGAGACCGGAACGGGCTTGGAGGAGGGTGGCGCGGCGCAACGCACCGGTCCTCCCCTGGCTGCCCACCGGCCTCGCCTGGGAAAAGCTACCAGCGCTGGAGCATCCGGTTCTACTGGCTTGGGTGGCCCCGCCCTGGCGCTGCTCAAGCGACGGGGAGGGGACCGGGACGAGCACAGCGGCGCAGGTGGGGAACCGGGCCGCCTGGTTCGAGCCCCCTCCCTGCCATTGCCCAGACGAGACTCCGGGCCGGTCACCCGCGGCTCTGAGCCCGGTGCCTTCCGCCGCAAAACAACGGCGGTGAGAACAGCTCTGGGGGCCGCAGCGGATACTGACGTGGGTAAAAGCACATCGCAGGCATTCGAAATGGGAGTTGCTCTTAATAGGTGCATATTTTTAGAATGGGATAAGATAAAAATGAATCCGGATGACCAAGAGGAGAGCCTGTGTGACACTCCGCCATCCCCGAACTGCTCAGACCGCCCTGCGATCAGCGGCCGCTTCCCTACCCCTAGCCAAAGGCCCACGTGCGGGAAGCAGGTCAGGAGAATCAGGCAACGGGAGGAAGCTCTTCCCGGATCCCCTAGCGAGAGGGCCTTTGTCAGCGGGTGCCGCACCCCCCACATGGCTCTAGAGGCCGCTGGTGAGGCGCGAGCTCTGTCCCCATCCAGGGCTCGGGGTCTAGGGGGTCCCAAGCAAAGATGCGTGTGCTGCGGAGGGAGCCGCGAGGGTGCCAGGCCTCGGCCGTCGCGGAGGACCAGGAGTGGCCGGGCCCCGCGTGTGGTCACCGATGGCTTTGAGGAGTGGGTCCGTTCCTCACGGCTCTTCTGCTCACAGCGGCCTGACACACAGCCACGCACACGCGCTGGGGACCGGCCTTCCCGGCTGGGAACTCTGAATGGATCCCTCCTTCCGATGCCTGATTCTCTCAAGCATCTACTTTAATAACTGTTTCTGTGAAAGTCAAATATCGAAAATTAAAAATAGAGACCACAGTCACTGAAGCAATGAGTCACACTGAAATTCTAATTCAGAGCATCTGCTCTAAAGTCCTCCAAGACAAAGCAAAGGCTTCAGCTCCTCAGGACTCAGAGGCGCGGGGCCCAGGGGCAGGTGCAGTCGCTCGGCTGAAGGGCCGCTGGGTCCGCTCCCCGGGGAGCGCTCAGCTTCCCAGGAGTCAGGAGGCACCGCACGGTCTCCGAATCCACGTGAAACGAGTTTAGTAGACAGAGGAATTTATCAGCTCAGCAACCACACAGTGGGAAAGGCAGGGATGGGGCCAGCTTCCGAAATTACTGGAACCCTGAGCTCTCTCTGCCTTTCGGGGCCCCTGGCTTGCGCCCGCCAGCACCCTGTAGTCCCAGCTACTCGGGAGGCTGAGGCAGGAGGATGGCTTGAGCCCAGGAGTGTGAGGCTGCAGTGAGCTAGGATGACGCCACAGCACTCTAGCCCAGGCCATAGAGTGAGACTCTGTCTCAAAACAAACAAACTAACAAACAAAAAACAAAGTGACCCTCTCTTGAGGGTCCTAAAAGCGAAGTAACCGGGACTCTAGCCTGGCTCTGCCGCCGCCCTGCGCTGCAGCTGTTGGGAAGTTATTTGCCTTTTGCGGCCTCAGTGTTCCCTTTCGTACAGTGGGGACAAGTGACAAGGACGCCCCTTAACTCCCCCAGACTTAACGTTGAGGGGTCTAACGTGATGACTGAGGAGTACTAGATCCTTCTCTTGCAGGATCCGTAGAGTAAATAGCGCCCTCTGTCCCCGGGGGCTCTAACCGCCGTCCCGGGGCCGTGGAATGGGCCACACCGTCCGGCGAACAATTTCCTGGCCGTTTTTCCCCGCGAAGTCAGTTATAAGGGAGCTACTGGGCGTCAGTCTGGCAGACTTTCCATGGCCCCCAGCATCTGTTGATTCCTGGGTGCCAGGTTTGGTGTTGACTTTCGGAGGAAGCTGTGACTTTCTTTACCCAGGAGTTTTACCGTCAAGGCTGCCTGTGAAACACACTCGGGCCAGGGGACCATGCTCCGCGCACGAGCTGAGCCGCCGTCCCAAGTGCGTCTGCCGCACAGGATGCCGGTGTGATGGGAAGAGAGGCCCGTCGCCCAGCGCGAGGCGTGGCGGCACCGCAGCCCCGGAGAGCCCGGGCTCTGCAGGACAAGGATAGGCCAGTTTGCCTCCTTTCACAGGAAATGGGTGAAGCCCAGCCCGAAACTATTACTCAGACGTTTTGTGCTGCGAAGGAAATGTCTTCTGATAGCACAAAGCTATTGGTTTCCTGTTGTGAACTGAGACTTCTGGCTTGCCCAAGAGTGGACGGGAGGGGAAAGGGTGCTTGTCCTTGTTTAATGAAAACGCCAGCTCGAGGGCTTCCAGGACACCGCACACGGCCAGAGGGAGGTCGGAGGTTGGGAGAGGCCACGCGAGTGAGGAGGCAGAGTGAAGAGTAAGAGTGTGGGAGAGGCCCCGCGTGGTCCTTCAGCTCCACCGGCAGTTGTCGGGAAGTTCTACCTGCTGGGCACTGTGCTGGGTGTCAGGCACACCAGGTGGCTTACGAAGCCGTCGCCTGGACAGTCTAGACGTTGAAACTGGTGCAAAAACAATTTTTGAGTAATCTGATGAGGGCTCAGATGGAGCTATGCCCAGAGCACTACGGCAACACATCGCTGGACCTCGGAGCAATCCGGCTGCCCTCTGGCCCAGCTCCCCTTGTTTATAACAAGGGTCAGAGTAAGAAGTAGAACTTCCAAGACGGTGGTGATGACTAGTGAGCGTTAACCATGTTCCAAGCACTTTCCACCCATCGCTCCTTTAACCACCACGACAGCCCTGGGACATAGGTCCTGCGGGGCTTAGGAAGGTCGGTAACTTGCTGGGGGTCACAGTTCGTGTGTCGCAACTCTGGATCCTGGTACCCCCCTTTCCACCCCTCCTCCCCGCCCCTGAGACTCCCTTCAACAGTATGTCTGGGGGTGACAGGGTTTGCTGCAGGCCCCGAGCCCGACCCCGAGTCACTCGGCAGGTGCGTTCTCCTGCTCTGCCAGGGCCGCCACGACCGGTCCATCTCATCCTCAGCGCTGGGCCAGCCCCGGCACCATGACGATTTTCTGTGTCCATGTTGCTCTCCCCTGCTGGCCTCCAGGAGTGGGCCGTGGGGAAGCCCGTCGTCCCTTGGAGACCTGTCCCCCCGGCCCCCACAGCAACCCCGCATAAGGCCCTGAATGTGAGCTCACTTACCGCAGCGTTGGGTAACTAAAGGGGATCACAACATTGAAGAAGAAATTTCCAGTGATTCACAAAACAGGAATGCTCCTATCACCCTAAAGAAAATAATCTCTCCTGAGAAGTTAAAAACCACCAGGAGTGATGGTTTGTGGGCACCCCCAGTCCCAGGTTTGCTCCCCTCTCTGCGGGTCTACCCTTCCCTTCCCTCCCCGCCGTGTCTGGTCATCAGCCCCGACTCTAAGGATGGTCCGCAGGCCCCTGACGGCTGCTGCTGCTCCGCACAGCACGCACGCCGCGCCCCCGGGTGTTTGTGTGCCGCGCACTGCGCCAGACTGCTGCGCGGAAACAACCCTCTCTACGGAATGGAAAAAACACAACTCAGATTTTGTTCTTAATCCTCGGTACACTGCGTGCATAGTTCATCCAAATACTGATGAGATTTCAAGTAAGTGTTTACCAACGGCTGATACTGTACCAGGCACAAGGGGGTCAGGACAGAAATTAATAGAATATTCCTGTCTTCAGGGAGGTGGTGCTCAGGCCACGTGGTCTTCCCTGTGGTAGACACAAGAGTAGGTCGACGTGTCCGCACGTAACTCCGGGTCTCCTCTCCCTCGTCTTCCTCTGCTACGGAGACTGAGGAGCTAAGTACTTGTTTATCTAATCTCCTTTCTAGACAAAGAGGGCGTGTGTCTGCTTTCAGGACTAGCTGTTTTTTTTAAAAAAAAAAAAAAAAAGAAAGAGCAATAAAAGGAAAATGGCTATGTAACATCCAGTTCGGGTCAATGAAATATAACCCAAAATCTGTTGAGTGTTCTGGAAAATCTTTTGTTATTACGTGAAAAGAGGGGCAGATACAGACGCAGCTTTTCTGCTTCCTGCCTGGAGTGCGGACACGCGGCGGCACCGTGTGATCTAGGGCGAGTGCCGACGCGGAGGGTGGAGTGACAGCTGCGGTCCCCGTGCCCCTGATGACATTACCCAGTGCAAGTCCCAGGCGTGACCTGCCCACTTCCACGTATCTTATTATGAGCAAAATGACCCCAGCTTGTTTAAGCCACCATGGTACTCAGGACCCTAGGGCTTGAACAGATCCCCAACGCAGGCCTCTGTGAATAACAGCAGCTACGCAAGACGTGCTGTGTTAAGAGGCAAGAAAAACAAACTGTGGGCGCGAAGAAGAGAAACACCCCCAGAGAGAGGCAGCTTTGAGCAGAGCTAGATGGAGCAGTGGGAGTCTCTCAGATGCACGGAGGCGGCGGGCAGGATGCCAGGCGGGAGGAATGGCAGGTGCAGATGCGCTGGCCACAGAGAGCGGGGCACGGGAACCACCAGAAACCGAGCGCAGATCGCGAGTGGGGAGGTGGGGTCGGAGGGAGAGGCACAAGGGCAGAATCAGAAATCTGCTCAGACTCGACCTGCGGAGCAGTGGGGGATGGGTGCCGTGAAAGCTGTGACGCTGGCAGGCAAAGAGGGGTTCATAGTTTGGAAGGAGAACCCTGCCGGGGAGTGCGCGGTGGATGAGAGACAATGGCGCGGAGAGTGGGGGACGCGGGGGTCATCGGAAACTTACAGGTGACAGACAGTGAGACCTGAACTAAGGCAATGGCCGTCGGACTCCAAAGAAGGGAGGGATTTGAAACATAAATGTTGGGATCTCATCTAAAATCTCATGGAACCACACACACACACACACACACACACACACACACACACACACACACACGAAGGCATGTAAAAACTGAATAAAGTCTGGAGACTAGTTAACGGTGTTGTGCCAATGTCACTGTCCTGGTTTTGACGTCGTCCTATGGTTAAGTCAGGTGGCACCACGGGGGAAGCCAGGTGAAGGGCACACACAATGCTTTAGGTAGTATTCTAGCAACTTCCTTTGAGTCTATAATTATTTCAAAATGAAGAGCTTAAAAGGTTTTAAAAGTTGAAAAACAATTCTATAAGAATCTAGACTTTTAAAAGAAAACAAATTGTACGGAGAGGATCACAAATCAAGCTGGTCTCCACAGAGCTAAATGCCAAGCAGACAATAGGGCAGTCTTCCCAAAAAGGGGCACTCACAAAATTTTGAGAATGAATCAAAATTAAGCTGTCAAGGAGGGGAAGACATAGTTTGCAAGGGCCGAAAGGGAGCGATGAAGCCATTTAAACATTCAGCTGTCTTTGGGATTGCTTTCTATTTACTTTTAAAACATTTTGAAAGTGTAAACATTCCTTGAAGATATCAATACATGCTGTGAAAATGCATACAGACAGACATAAACGTTGGGTTCTCTTTTTCTTTGCTGCTCTAACTCCCAGGCCACTGGGCACTTCCTGGGCCAGTGGTCTTTGCCTTCCCTTTCCAAGAGTGGACGTTCTTGGCCACCGGCTCTAGGGGCAGATCTGAGCTCACCCTGAGCCACCAGAGCAGCTGCCCCCTTTGATCCCACCTCGGGTCTCTGAAGGAGCCCACACGCCCTCCAGGGCTGCCAGGGGGACCCTGGTCGCCCCTCATTACTGCTCTGTCTGTTGACCCTGCCTGCGTTACCCGTAGCCACACCGCGAGCTCTCCTCCTGGCGACCCCACATCATCCCTTCCGTCCGCTGTGACGCTCTGGTTCCTGACCTCCCACCCCAAACCTCCCGGTGGAATGGGTTGTTCCAGCGAGATGGGACAGGCGATTCGTCCTACCCTATAGTTTCAGATCAGAAGAAGAGACTCCAGGACAGTATTCCCCCAACCGTGCCTTGCAAAAGACTAGTATTCCATGAGATATTAATAGGTAGCTGGAAAAAAAAGTTCCACTATTAAACTAAAACAAAGTTCAAGAGGCTTATTTTTATTGCAAATCAACTCAGAGTTTTTAATAGGCTAATATTTACTGTGAATATTGGGCCCCACACTAATTTGGGGAACTTTATTTGTGGAAATCCTGGTTTCACTACTCAGATCATCTAGACGTTTATAGAACTGTAGTTTGGGGAAATGCTGTTCAAGGGTGAGCTGTCCCCAAGGAGCGACAGATCCCTTCCTCTGTGGAGAGCTCTCCTCTCCCTGCCCTGTTCCCAAGCCGTGCTAGCAAACGCAAACTGTGATCCAGGAGGAAGAGTTTGTTCCTTCTGTGCAAGAAAAGGAGAAGGAAGCCACCCGGCCCTGTGAGGAACTGGCAGTGAGACGCTGGACTCCCAGGGAAGACGGACAGGAGCGAGGCAGAGGACGCAGGAAAGGGCACAGGCTCGGCCCACGATCATTTGAGGTCAGGAGTTCGAGACCAGCCTGAGCAAGAGCGAGACACCGTCTCTACTAAAAATAGAAAGAAATTAATTGGACAACTAAAAATAGATAGAAAAAATTAGCCGGGCATGGTGGCGCATGCCTGTAGTCCCAGCTACTCGGGAGGCTGAGGCAGGAGGATCGCTTGAGCCCAGGAGTTTGAGGTTGCTGTGAGCTAGGCTGATGCCTGGGCACTCTAGCCCAGGCAAC
>CAUYRB010094989.1:0-72749 GCA_963574695.1 Propithecus perrieri
TGTCTTTTTTATAGAATGTCTTTTGTTCTTTTGGGTAGATGCCCAGTAATGGGATTGCTAGGTTTAAAGATAGAAACACATAAACACTATGAGACCAGAGGTAGAGACTTGTACTGACTGCATCATAAAAAGTGTAGGCAACACAAGTAAAGATCATATGAGCACTACGAACATTATCACCGTTGAGTTTGTAGTTATTTTATAGCCATTGGTCGGAAAAAAATGTCTTCCAAGCATTACTTGATTAAAGCCTACTAGAAGCTAGAAAATGAACATCAAATTTCTGATCAAACTGACAGAGAATAGGGCCAAGAAAAATTATTATACAACCCTGTGCTTAATTGAGGATGAACAAAGAGGAAAAAATGTTTATGTGGTCTTCATTAAAAAATAGATACAACTTTCAGAGCAAGTAAAAAGGAATATCATCCTGAAGACCCAGCAGAAGATGAATTTTTGAAGATGACTTATAGGAACTGAAAATAACTTGGAAAATTATTTTGTATTGTCAGTAGGATGAGGAAAGAGTGGTATCTTTGAAATAGGAGCAGAAATCCATTAGGAGATATAAGGTTAAGAAGAAAATGCAACAGGATAATATTTTTAAAAGGAGACAGATAAACTATGAAAGAATTTGAAATAAAAATGTAAAACTCAATAATAAAACTTTGAAAAACACAGTCAGGATTTACCGTCAACTCTGCAAAGAACTAAATTGGTACTGCATATGAAAAATATCTATCTTCCCAGAATTTAAAAAAAAAAAAAGCAAAAATTACTAAGCCATAGGGTAGAAAGAAGTCAGATGTGGAGAATCAGTAACAGAAATGCAATATAGAAATGATTTATATTCTGAAAATAAATTAAATATAACAAACAATACTCCTAAGCTGCAATGATGCATATTTAACGGTGTTTCTGTATGATAGTCAAAATCAACGAAGAGCAACCCATTCTACAAGTCCTACTAGTAATCTAGTTTGAATTACAAAAATAAAGAGATTCCAACAGACACTCATAAAATAATTATCCTCAAAATGTTCAAGCAAGTGAATAAAATTTTTCTGGCATTAGATTTTTCTCCTGTGGTTTCAAATTCCAGAAGTCAATATATAAATGTATAGTGAATTTTGAAATTTTTCAAAAAAATTATGAACTAAGAATTTTATGCCACAAAAACAATTTTTCATGTATGATGGTCACAAAAATATAAACTGATATTAAATAACTAGGAAAGTATATCACACATATAAATGTAAAAATATTGGTAGATGATGTAATTTGTCCAGAGTACAGAAAGGTCAAAATTAAGATTCCAATATTTCATAAATCATATAAAAACAACAATAATAATAGTATAATTTATCAATTAAACAATACCTAAGGTACCATAAAATATTAAAGATCATCATTGCTTCAGCACATCATGCCTTACTGTCTATTCTTATGTACTTATAGGAATTCAGAGAATGTTGTTCTTTTTCTAATGGTATTTTCTGTTGATAAAAAACAAACTATTTTACCATTATTCTGGAAACTGATATTCAGTAATTTATCGTTATCCTTTATTGTGGAAATCAATATTTAGTAATTCTACTGAAGAAATTCTCCCATAAGAATATTTCAACAGTCAGGGTAAAATACTAAAGTATTTAAACAATACTAAAGTATTGTTCAGAGCAAAGTATTTCTCAGGGTTTTATATATATACATATATATTGATATATGTAATGAGAAATATACATATATACACATATATAACAAAATTTACACACAGTTTTAAACACCTGGGAAAAGAGAAAATATTGATGGATGATAGAGAAAATTATAAACTTGGATGTAAAACCAAAAAAGCAAATGAAATACATGAAAATATTAGAGGCATTTTTATTGGTGTCTTTTTTAGATTTCTGTATTTCATAAATTTTCTTTAAACATGCACTACTGTCAAATAAAATAATAATAATTCATAAAGAATTGGTTTGGCCAGTCACTCTTGTTAATCCACATAACCCTATCCTTACTTATTTGTTTTTAGACCTAATATAGGATATGTTGATTTTTATTCTATTAGACTTGCTGCACTCTTCTAGTCAGTCAAACTTTTCGAAATGGATCTTATTATGTAACGTATACACTACCTGCTCCAGCTTTTTGTCATTCACTAATTTCATGAGCACATCCTCAGTGCTTTCATACAAGCCCTACATTAAAGCCAAGAACAGAGCCAAGAGAATCTTGTTCTAACTTTATATAAATTCATTCATTAGGGCCCTTTGGTTTCCATCTATGACCAATGACTAATTCACCTAATTGCTCTTGGTTCACACTCATATTTTTTCCCTCCTATTCACAAAGCTGTCATGAAAAATGTAACATGTAACATGATACACCTTGCTGAATCTCACTTTGGTCCTGAAGATTACTTTGCTCTTATCTACTAATTTCATATTCCTATCAAAAAAGCTAGATTATTCTCAGATATCTTGTTCATACCCAAATATCTAAATGAAAACTTTGCCGATGGTTTTAAAAAATTTCAAAAATACATTAAACTATCAGCTTATTCTTCACACTCATTAAAGTATAAACATTTTCATTATCTGGAAATACCGAAAACATCAACATTTTACCTGTTCACTAAATATTATGGAAACGAATAAGCAATGAAATGAAACTATAATAAACCCACAAAATAAGTGACTTAAAATTTCAATATAGTTAAAAATTACGATGAAAAGACACTTAGAAAAATTCAGAGTAAACTTACAAATCATAACAATATTTAAATTTTTGCCACTATGAACATATTTTGGAAAATACTTTTTAAAAAAGTCAAAGGGTTTGATTTAATCGATACAAGAGTGGTATTTACAAGAATCAGAGCCAACAGAAAAACAATGAGGGAGTGAGAGCCTTAAAACAAGGAAACTTGTAAAATAGGCTTACTCAAAACCATTTAATTGTAATAAGCTGCCTGTCATGGGACCCACAGGAAATATTATTAATAGAAATCAACAAATATCACAGGCTGTATTTGCATTTAAGAATGTAAAACATAAAGTAGCCACCCCATGCATCATTCCTACAGTGTTCCTAGCACTATAATTTTATTTTACTACATATATTATAAACATTAATACATAGAAATGATCATAATTTGAAAAGAAAGTTTTAAGGATAAAATTACAGTTTACTACTTTTGATTATTATAATGTAACACTATCTTCAAATAACTCTTAGCCAAATATACACATGATAGTGATAATTGTGTTTCCACAAGACTGAAGAGTAGCAAATTAATTCTACTTTTCCAGTTTTACAATGCCAGGTGTTGCCCCAGCTTAATGTTTCCCAGTGATGGATTTCAAGAGAATACCTAAATTCTTTTACCCCTGCATAACTTACAAAGATCTACAGCCTTATCTCTGCCTACTGGGTTATAGAGGTTAATGTAATCCTTGACTTAAGAAAATGTTTATGAATTAATAAATGGAGCATAAATGAATGATTCATTTCTCACTAAGAGTTGAGGAAAAGGATAAAGGAAAAAAAGAGAGGGATGTATATTATTCTAAACAAAATGTTTAAATCAACTGAATGGATTTACCTGCTCTTAGATTAAACAAATGTGAAGATCCTGAGGCAAAATACAAGTGATATCTGTTTGATCTAATCTTGAACTTTTTAGCTAGTGGAATAAACATCTCTAACATTTTAATTGCTGAAGTGTTAATTATGCTGACAGTATATATAATTATAGGACATTATTTAGAAATTTTTGCTAGTGCATATCCTAGTAAGATGATAACCCTGTGGCTTTAAAGTAGATAAGCCTGGGTTGAAATTCAAATGGGTCTGAATAGAACTCCATGGTGTATGCTAAAATAAAAAAGAAAAATACATAAATAAAAATTTTAAAAAAAGGAAATTCAAATGGGTTACTTACTAGCTCTTTGACCTTTAACAGATAACTTTCTCACGGTATTTAAATACAATAATAGGAATAAAACAAGTGCCACTTAGCAGCATTTGATAAATGCTGTTTTTTTACAATCTTCGATTCCTACAAATAGCTTATCATTCATTAATATAGGCAACTTTCTTAGGCCATCAGTTTATTTGTAATCACGTATATTAGTCTTTCACTAACTTGAAGAATAAAATGTCGTCTAAGCATTTAACTAGTGGGAAGGAAGACCATACATGTTTAAGTTAATTGCATTGTTTAAAAGGATCTCTTACAGGAGGGTTTGTTTGGTTTTTAGCCAGTTGATATGAGAACACTACTCTGCCAAAGTGGAGTGGGTTGGACAATGGATTTCTTGCAATGTCACAGCTAAAAAAATTTTTAAAAAAAAATCCATAGCTAAAATAGTGAGATCTAATCCAGTTATAACCTCACCTCTGGAACAAACGAAGAGCGGCACCACTGCAGAAATGCTAGCATTTTAAATCACTCCATCAACTTAATCTTCAATCTGCATATATGGTTTGGATTGCCTTGGTGATCTCCCTGCCTGTGTCACATCCAACTTCCGTAAAAGTAGATTGTCTATCTAAAAATTTTACTTGGTCATTGATGTGAGTTCCTGTGGTCTTGTTTTTCATAAATCTTTATAAGGGAAGAATAGACTTAGATCCATGTGATTTCTGACTTTATTAAGCCAGTGATTCTTAATAAAGGGTGATTTTGCCCCACACTCTTCTCCCCGTGATATTTGACAATGTCCAGAGAAATGTTTGCTTGTCACAATTTGGCAATGGTGGTTCTACTGACATTAAAAGGTAGAGGCCAGAGATGCTGCTAAACATTCTAAAATGCCCAGGACAGCACCAGCAAAACAAAGATTAATCCAGCTCAAAATGTCAATAACGCTGAAGTTAAAATATATATACTGAGAGTCACCAAGTACTATTCTAGGTGGTAACAACAGAATGAATCAAATAGAGAAAGTCCCTGCTCTCTTATAACTTAGAATAATAATAGAAAAAAAAATAGAAAAAAACCCCACCTAATTTTGTTTTAGAATTAGCAAGTGCATAAAAATAAAGTAGAGTAAATGGATAAAACGTAAGTGGTAGAAGAAGTAGATGTGGAAGATAAGAGCTAGGATATTATTTTCAGCAAAAACCCCCACAAAATTGGCCATGTGATATTTTTTCCCACCTATCTTTTCTAACTGACCTTACTTTCCTTTATACAATAACTTTGGTCATAATTTAAGCCATGAAAATTCTAAAGAAAAAAAAATAAAACAAAACAAAGACAACAAAGAATAGTATTCACTAAATTCACAAAGCTGCTGGCCTCTATAGCTGCTATGATTTGATGAATCTTGATCATACTATGCTTGATTTCATAAAGATTGAGCAACAATATTTTTTAATCTAAATAATTACTTACATAGATTAACACTCTAGCTTTCTTTTTGGAGGGTTTCACCTCTATTTAAACATTTTAAAGGTAAGTACCATTCAAAAAGTATGTCATTGAAGATAAACAAAGAATAAAATTGGAAAGGAAGGTTATCCAAAAATCTGAGCCAAAACACAGTTAAGACAACAGTGAGGAAAATACAAAAATACTCAGGAAAACAATGGTCCACTTCATGTAATTGTTGTTGATCAAAATCCACATAATAGAGATGGAGCCAGAGAAACTTTCATAAAATAACTCAACCTGCATCGTGATTTAGAAACAGGTAATTCATGAGATTAAGGTGCCCTTTATATATCATCAGGAAGCAGTCAACCTTATATGCAATCAATGTAAAATAAGCCATAAATTTAGAAAAGTTATGAAAGTGTATTGGAAAAAGAAAGAATGAGGCTGTAAAGATGAGTACAAATGGACAGTGGCCAGCAAGGAGCCTGTCCGGGGATGTGTTGGAGGGAAAGGATATGTCCGTGTATCTCCCTCAGTGTGGCAATGTATCTCCTACCTCTCCACAGAACAGTTTATCAGTTCATCCAGCAGATCCTTTAAACACTTTCCCACCAGCGTTGACTGAAAAGAGAGAAAATGAACTCTTGTGGCACCATCTCGTCTGCACTACACCCCTTCTTCTGGCACAGAGGCTCCCTACAAAAGAAAAAAAATTGTGCGTTTTATCTATAAAAATACCTGCTTACCTATTGGGTACAATGTACACGACTCTGGTGACAGGCACACTAAAAGCCCTGACTTCAACATTATACAATTCATCCAAGAACACTTGTATCCCCTTAATATTTTTAAATTAAAAAAAAAGCCTACTTGCATTTTGAATTCCTCTGCATACTCTATGACATAAAGTGTTTGTTCTAATATCAATGTTTAAATGGCTTAACAATTTCTAATGAAAAATAAAATCTTGTTGCAAAATTGGTTCTCTAAGGCAATGTACCATATTTATCTCATGGTTTTGCCACATACTGACAGATACTCTCAAAGTACTCTAGGTTGGAAATCATAGTATAGGCTTCCAGCTGGAGTAAAAATAGATATTCTGCTAGTGCAGCATACATTGAGTATATTTTTCAACATTGATTAAGGTTTTCAATTACCTCAATTCTTGGAACAGGATCCCCTGACCACTGGACACCAATATTTTATCACTATAGCAGACTGATTCCCAATACAAATCAGTAAACTGGCATATTCACTTACAAACTAATCCGAGAATGTTGGTTAGCTGCACATTTGTCTGTACTGATTATCACAATTTCAGTCTTTGAAGATGCTAAAGTATCAGATGATATATCCCATGGTGCTGACCTAAGGACACAATCTCGTGCAGTCCACCTTAACACAGGCTACTACCTCTCATTCGTGTCTTTACTGGTTTCATCCTTACGTGGAAAAGGAAACCCAGTGAAAGAGATAAGAAGCAGAGAAGGGCGTTAGTACATTTTCTTCCTCCTCCTGCCAACCCTGACTTCAAAACTTTAAATTTTAAACTACCTCATTCAAACAAGATGATATCCATCTAATCCCAGCACTTTATCCTTAAGGTTGAAGAGTACGATCTACAAAAATTCTTAATAAAATATCAATCCTGTGTATGAAAACCAAAAGAATACACAAAACAACATATAGTTATGGGTTTGCGTCAGGACTTCCAAATCACAGACTTGCATTAAGTGAAGATCTAGGAATAGTGTCTCAGTTGCATCCCATGGAATCTCTGTTTCCCTCCTTTGCCTGGCTCCTTTACATCTCTGCTCTCTCTCCATCTCTCTCTTGCTTCTCTATGGACTAATCAATCCCCCTACCTTCGTTAGCTCCCTAGTTTTCCTCTTATCTCACCCAGAATCCCAATGGTTTTGTTTCATTTTGTAGTTGGTCCTCAGGATGCTATTCAAGGCTTTAGGCTCTGTTAGAGGGGAAAATGGGCTGAGGATCCTATGAGTAGAAAAAGGTCAAAGGGATGAGCTCCTGTCTTTGGTACCTTTAACAAAAGCCTCTTTCTAGCATCTTAATGTTACCATGTGCCAGGAAAGTATGACAATAGATTGGAAATGAATGAGAATGTACATAAAAATAAATACCTTTATAAGGCAGACTTTTTAAAAAAAATTCATTTGATAATCTTAAGAACAATAAAAACAAAAATGACAAACTAATAAAACCTGAAATACCAGGAGCACTAGAATTCAACTCTAAGAATGCAGGAGAAATACCTGGTGATATGTTTTCTTAATTTTTTACCCTATGACTCTGTTATGCATTTTAAGACATGTGCCCAGCAACCATTTCAAGATGCAATACTTCTATTGCTGAAGTAAAGAATCCTGGACCCACGGCTGATGGCTTTGTTTTAAATCAAGTAACCGAGAGAAAAGGTAGTTGAGCAAAGCTTGTTAGCTGGCTGGAAGAGGGGTGGGGCAACTTTGATGGTTATGATTTCCTGACATCTCATCTTGAATCTCTCAGTAACGCACAGGTTGGTTACTTCACCCTCTCTGGACACTTCATACCTGCCTGGAACTAAATATTAGCATCCCTGGTGACTAAGCAGCATTCTATTTTATTATAGGTTTAAAAATCCGAATGATGGTTTAAAAAGGGAATTTAGTTTGTAATCTATTTTAATACAATACAGTGTTCACTGTGCAGATGTGTTAAATATGTTTGACTTTGTTGGAACAACCAAAATTCAAGTCTAATGTTCTGTGTTAGGAGTTCACCACCTCTCAACCACAAATGAACATTTTTCAGTATATCATAAATCTGTGGTCCCCAAACCCCTGGCCGTGGACCACCTGTCCAAGGCCTGTTAAGGACCAGGCCACACAGCTCTACCATGCCTCCCCACTTCCCCCACCCACCCATGGAAAAAATTGTTTTCCATGAAACCAGTCCCTGGTACCAAAAAGTTTGGACACCATTGTAAAGGATTCCATTTACTTTGTCAGTTTGACTTCAGATCTATAATCACATGAGTGACTTATAATATTTGGTAACTATACATAATTGATAGTGTGATAACACATAAAAAAGAAAAGATATGGACCAATAACCCATGTCATATATAAGATGGTCAAATTGCTACTAAGACAAAAGATAATTTAAGGTCATCTGTCTTCACAGCTGACAAGCCTTAGATTCTTATGCTCAGCAAGCAGATCACATCCTTGATAACTCATAAATGGATTATCACATGTCGGTTCATCCCAGAAAGTCTTGCTTTCATGTTTGCTGATCATTTGTAGAAACGTTTCTTAATTGCTTGCACCTAGGAGACATGGGACTGGCTAGTAATAGCTTATACTTCAATTAATTACTTTGCTTTGTTTTCACTTCGACTATTTTTTTGGCATAAAATCTATAAAAAGCTTTTGATATACAAATACTTAATCACCTTTCAAGGGGAAAAGTGAAAGAAATAAAGAGAACACCCTTTCTATTCCCACCACCGAGTAGGCTGTGAGCAAAGTTTGCTTATGACCCATAGGACTGCTAAGTCAGGTCTTTAAAACAGAACATTCTACAACCATGCAAGAGCCTCAAACAAGCACCCCTCAATTCTCATTAGTTAATTTAAAGTGAATTCCAAAGACATGTAGCACAAATATATTATGTATTATTAATAATTAGTTAATATATTAAAGTTAAAATATAGTACAAAGTAAATTTTGATAGTAAAGGTGTCAGTTAATATTTTTACCTCACCTTTGCTTGTGTCATTAATACATAATGTCACTTATTTCTCCCTTTTAAAAAGTATCTTGCTCCCTACCTCTTGCCTTCCTTCTCTCTTTATGCACATGTGTATTTATGTCTGAATCTCCTTATAAAATCACATTTTTCTTGAGAGCTTTGAAAACAGTACAGGTAATCTAGTAACAGGATACCTCTTATGTATTCAAATGTTAATAATAAAGTAAAATAATTATGCTACATGATGAAAAATAAAAATTCTTCCAACTATATCGGAAAATAAGACAATATCTGAGACTTAAAATATCACAGCTTTTTAGTTTGTCATAGTCATTTTTAAAATAAATACACGATTTACACTGTTACTTAAAGCTATTATTTTTAAAATGAAGTTTTATCATAATAAGATTTTGGTTAAATATAACCAACTTTAGGTTTCTGAAAAATATTAAAAAGAAGAATTATCTATTGGTATTTTGTTCAATCTGTTATTCTGAATGAGCATTACCTCAGACTTCTAAATTTCAAAACATAAGAACAAAATGAAATAAAATCAATCAGTAAAATTATAATTAATTCTTTAATTATTAACAAAGCACTTTAGGATAACTAGTTGTACGTAATATCAATTAGCATTTTTCTTACATGCTTATTTTCTGATTCTTCTTTCATTTTGGTAATTCAGGTACCAGACGAATAGGAAGTTATTTTAACAGCAATTTAAAAAAAAGTATAAAAGTTTTTAAAAATAATGTTAACCACAGTTTTCCTAAAAGGAATTTTAAAATGAATTTCAAAGACATGTAGCACAATTTTTTTTAAAAAAAAGCTTCATTAACAATGCTATAATAGGAAAGAAGAGACGTTGAGGTTAATAGAAATCAAGGATTTCTCTTTAACAAATGGAAGAAATGTCATCCTGGTTCAAACTGTCATTTTTTTTTTAATTTGCACTTCTGTATATCATTTCTGGAACCTTCTAAAATGTCTTTCTTTTCTAAAATATTCTGGCTGGCATTCAGCATCTTTTATTTTTACGTTATCTCACATGATTTTTTGGTAAGAGATATTTCAGGATATTTTTCATAAAATGTGTTCAGTTTAGAGCCTCAGGTTTATTGTATTTTTTACACTAATGCAGCATTATCTTTGCTGTCCTTACAACAACAAAAATATCTCAAAAGAGTAAAGCTTCCCAAGGTCATTGGCCTGTGTCTTTCCGACTCCTCAACCAGGTATTCATTTTTCTTAGTTTCTTGTCAGTGTGCCGTGATATCCTTCACATCTGTCTGTGCCTTTGCTTTTATTAGCAGAAAATACAGCTATAGCTTTAGTGTCATGTGTACTATAAAGACAGGATTTTCAAGAGATTTGACAACTCTCATATTTCCCGAAGTATTCTCAATGTAACACAGAAACAGTTTATTACTGTTAAGTAGTGACTGTCTCTCCACCTTGAATAATGAAGTTCCCTAGGTCAATATTTTATACAATGATACATTTAAGGAAGCATTCCTCTTCAGCTTGGCACCAAAACAATGGCTGTCATAACACAGATCTATGTATTATCAATCTCACATGCCACCATAATCAATCTAATTTGTGGGGCAGGGAAAGTATAATACGTTATTGAGTTAAACCAAGAATTTTCTTCTACCAAAATGTTTATAAAGGAGCATAATAAAATTATTTACAGAGATCAGATCCTACTCTACAACGTGGAATAAATTTAACCTTCTGTGAAGAGTGCTCACAGCTGCAGGTGATTTACTGACATTACTGGAAAAAGCACAGTCCTATCAGGTATGAAAGCCCCAAGCCTAAGCTTCACAAAGCCACTCAGAGCAGTGAGATGAGAGAGGGAAAGACAGACATGCATTAAAAAGTCTGGCTCTTGAATCCAACAACTACAACACAAAAACCCAAAACACAGCACGAAGCGTGTTTTATAGAATCATTAAAAATCAAAACCTTGCCCATCTTTCGTTGAATATTTCATGACGAGAAACCATTTCTAAGGGAGAAATGTTTCCTTGCTGGTCAGATAACAGTGGGTTTTAGCATGGAATTAATTCACAAACTTTTCTCAAGGAAGAGAATTTAGGCCATTTCAGTCTAAGGAAGCCAAAGCGTACATCTGCATCGATCCTCTTGGCAGCAAAAAGCAAGCCCCTTTGAAGCTTTAAGTTTGTATCAACACCTGTTAAGACTCTGCCTGCCCTCGATTCCATTTTGTATCTGGCAGTATTGCAAGTGTACTCAATTGAAGATGATTCCCATAGAATAAAGAAAATGTACCTTGGCTAGAGATGTACTTTTATTTTTTCTTTCTCATATTTTTCTTTTTCCCACATACTCTGCTCCTGTTGCTACAAGTGAGGAAAAATTTACTGGGGTAAGTCTTCTCAGCTCTATGAACTGGTGGGTACATTTATAGGGGAATGGGAAGAGTTTGACTACCCTCACTTCCTTGCCTCCAGTATTCAATGGGAAAACCTTTTTGATTCAGGCTTTGACCTGCATTTTCCATTGCAGCTTTATGCATGATCAGGCTGACTTGTATATTTCTTTCTTATTTGGTTCAGAATCAGTAGGAGGAAAGGTTTGATTAACACCTCAGAACAAAGCACAATGATGTTCTCTTCATTTTTCATCATTCTCTTTACTTCTCTTGTGTGGCAGATTATATTATCCTAGGATGGGTGTACCTGTATGTATATTATCCCACATGGTTTTCTTTAATATGGCAGTAATACTTCTCCATAAAGAGATGGAGTTCATGTTCTTTCCTCTTGAACTTGTGTGAATATGTGTAACTGTATTAAACAGAATTTGGTGGAAGTAACTCTCTGTAACTTTCATGGCTAAATTATAAAAGATGATATGACTTCTGCCTGGTTCTCTTTCTCTCTTTCTCGATGCTTGCTTTAGAACCAAGCCACCATGTCATGAGGAAGACGCAATCACATGGAACAATCACATTAATAAGCACATTAATGAGTTCTACGCAACAGCTCTGGCTAAGGTCACAGCCAACAGCCATCATCAACTACCAGGCATGTGAGTGGCAAACCTTCAGATTATTCTAACTCTTTCAGCAGAAGCCCAAAATAGCCTTAAAGAAACAAGCCATCTTCACTATGCCCTATACACATGACTGACCCGCAGAAACCATGAGAGGTAAGAAATTATCCTATTTTAAACCACTAAATGTTGGGGCAATTTGTTATGCAGCAATAGACAACTATTACAGGCCATCACCTCTTTTAATCTCTTATCTCAAAATTATTCAGGTACTTATTAGAGACTACAAAATTGTATCTGGTAAACTGTTACACCAGGCTCTATAGACTACATCCTTCTCCCAACCACAGTACTTTGTCCCCTGACAAAACCTTTCTCAGGAGTGACTATCTCAGTGTCAAAGGAAACTGCCTCTTATTCCCGAATTTTCCTATTGCAATGTCTGCAGAAACTTTAATGAAGTAATTACATACTTCAAGATATACTGGTTCGCAACCTGAGAAAATAAAAGTGTGTTTAAAATGCCTCCAGAATGATCTTGTCTATAAAAATGCCATGAGCCAAGTGACCTTGCCCAGAGCATGACGTGTAACTCACCAAATCAGAAACCTGGGGGATTCAGAGAGCTAATGAGGACCTCTTACTTCTCCACCTGCTCCGAGCGCTAGAAGCCTGAATATAGTTGTCACTGAACACCATCGAGTCCGTGTACTCAGATGGGGTTCTTTGACTCAGGACTTTCTGAAAACTAAATAACTAAACTCTTGCTAGAAAATGAGAAGGATATTGCTATATATTTAACTCTAACAAAATCGTATGCACGAATTACAAATATCATAAAGCAATGGTTTCCAATTCTTTAGTCACAGAGTTATTTCTTCACACATACTCTTACAATGGAGAGTCCCACAAATTAAACAGATGAATGGCGCAGATTTAAAAAGGCAATTGGGAATCCAAAGCCCCACTTGCTCTGCCCTGCTCTATTCCCACTTCAGAGGTCTCAAGGAATTGCTGCAGAAACCCCTCTGCGATCCACAGGAGGTGTGTAAACCAGTGCTGTAATTCCTCTTTGATACAAAACCAGTAAAAAAAAAAAATTGTCAGTTTAGCATGACTGGGGAATATCGTCTGTCAGATCTAGGTGGGATTTCTCCTCTGTTCTTCAGATTCTGCCCATTTTCTTTCTTTTTGACACAGGCATAAGATGAGAAACTTCCATACTAATACCAAGAACCTTATTATTAATTTCATAGAACTCTATTTATCACTGTAATTGCTCAAAGTACAAAGCTTAAAATCACACTTACCTGCATAGCTAAGAATGCATGAATTTTCCTTTAGTAAGCTCTGCAAAAAAATACCTGCTGGTCGTTATTACTGGGGAAAATATTCTATCTCATGTTTGACTACCCTCACTTTCTTGCCTCCAATATTCAATCAGTTTTCCAAGTTCTATCAATTTCATCTCTTCATATTTACCACCTCCTTCTTACTCACATAAAACTGCTGTAATATAGGCATTCAATACCTCAGACCCCATCCCTTACATCCTAACTGGCTTTCCTGTTTTCAGTGACCTGCCCTTTGTACTTTTTAAACACTGATACTAGAATAATTTTCCAAAACCATTATGACACCCTGCTGTTCATACTTTTTTTTCACCAGTCCACACCCCATTGAGTTTGCTCCCTTAATTGGTAGAACTTTCCAGTCTTTGATATCTAAGCAGAGTTTTCATTATGACCCATTGCAAATCCTGTACACCAACCAAAACCATTATCACCTTATTCCCCAAAAAGGATTTGAAGAAGTTTAGAGAAATGCATTATCTAAAAGAAAGTAAGAGTAAGTGGATGAAAAAAGCAGGGTAAAGTAACATAAGAATTGTAATTTAAAATTAGTGATTTTTCAATCACACCCTGCAAACTAGTACAATGTCTGTGGAAAGTAATATGGAGATACCTCAAAGAGCTACAAGTAGAATGACCATTTGATCCAGCAATCCCATTACTGGGCATCTACCCAAAGGAACAAAAGACATTCAATAAAAAAGACATCTGCACTAGAATGTTTATAGCAGCACAATTCACAATTGCAAAGATGCAGAAACAGCCCAAGTGCCCACCAATACATGAGTGGATTAATAAAATGCAGTATATGTATACCATGGAGTTCTACTCAGCCACAAAAAACAATGGTGATATAGCACCTTTTGTATTAACCTGGAGAGAGCTGGAGCCCATTCTACTAAGTGAAGTATCACAAGAATGGAAAAACAAGCACCACATGTACTCACCACCAAATTGGTATTAACTGACTTAACTGACCAACACTTAAGTGCATATATAGTACTAACATCCATCGGGTGTCAGGCAGGTGGGAGGGGGAGGAGGGGATGGGTATATTCACACCTAATGGGTGCGGTGCACACTGTCTGGGGGATGGACACTATTGAAGCTCTAACTCAGGTGGGACAAAGTCAATATGTGTAACCTAAACATTTGTACCCCCATAAAATGCTGAAATTAAAAGAATAATTTAAAAAAATAGTTATTTTATTAAGCAAAAATATGTTATATCAAGTCCAGTAAATTTTCCCTGAAATTACAGAAAATCAAAGTCAAAATCCAAACATGATCAATATTGATATTCATAACATCCACAGCATCTACATAATAAAAATAGAGCTGTGCTCAGGGGATCATATCTACTCATTTTGTGTTTCACTGCCTTCCAGGGAAATGACATTTATTTCATGATAATAATAAAAGTAGTATTGGCACCTGCAGCAAATACTACTTATCATATACCCAGTAGTGTATTTACGTTATTTAATAATTACACCAACCTAGGGGATAGATACTACTTCTATTATCCTCATTTAATAGATAAGGGGATTGATGCAGAGAGAATTTAATTAATCTGCCCCAAGGCCCCACTGCTGGTTAGTGGTTATCAAGCTAGGCTGTCTGGCTTCAGAGCCAAAATTCTTAACTGTTACTCTGAACCACATTAACTGCCTCAACTGTTAATAGGCTCTCATGGATATCTGCTGAAATAATGGACACGTAAACCATATGTTCATTCCCTTCCAGCTCTCCCATGGAGAATGCTGTGGGGAGTGCTAAAGGATGCTAAACGGAATGGTGTGTGTCCAGATTACCATCTCGTTTGTCACTCATTACTTTTGTTCCCTGTTCTTTTCCTATTGTTGTGACTCCTGTATTTACCTCTGAATCTTTTTGTTAAATCTGACAAACTGTTATGAACAATCGAGGCAGAGGGTTTGCACTGCCCTCCTGGTCCCACCCTCCCCCGACGCTCTACCGTGCTAACTACCTCGATTCCAGTGGTGCCCAGAGCTCTTATAAGAAGTTCTCGGCTGAACCCAACAATTCTGCCCTGGTCCTACCTTACCCTTTCTTCCTCCATCTTTTCCCCAAGACTTTCAGCTGTGGAGAGTGTCTATGTCCCTGCCAGTATAAGCCATCTCACTAGAGCCCTCAAAGATCCACACTCCTGAGGAAACCTGGGAAGAAGGAGTTTTGCCCCCTGACTCTCAGTAGCTGTCCCTGATTCTCTTTAAGAAAAAGAAAAGAAAGTTTCAGTAAATCTCAGCTTTCTCATGTCTTGAGTTTGATGATCATGCTAAGAAGAAAGCTATATTTTGATCTTCTTCTTAGTCTGAAGGAAAAGAAGGAATCTCTGATTTTATGTAAAACTTCTAAATACATGAAATTTCACAAATGTTCCACGTTCCATTTCTTTGTTCTATATTCAAAGTTCCCAAGGGCACAAAAGTGTTGAAGCCCTTATTAGATATTTGTCTAATTTTATTTTACACAATTTCCCTATTCTAATTTACACGAATTTCAATTTTCTCAGGTTCTGACTTCCTACATGAACTATAGCTAAGCCATATAATAAATAATGTCTGTGATAGAGCCATGATATCACATGTGAACAGATTTCATATTTTAACATTATTTTGTGGTTTCTCTCCATATAGATTTAATATTAAAGTGCAATTAGGAGACATATAATATGTGAGTACTTCAGTCATCCAGAAAGAAAGCACTAAAAAGCATGTGTATTTATATTAATGTAATAGTACTGTGTAGCTTTACACGTAGGACAATGATTTTGTTGAGAATTTGCTCTAATGCTCAATTTCTGGGTTTAGTGTCAAAAGCTCAAAAGTGAAGCTCTGGGGAAGGCTTCATCACCGAAAATAAAACATTGGAATAACATCATGTTTCCCATATTTAGTTTTTATGGTGTTTTTCTGCAAAATGATACAGTAATTCCTTCTGTAGAGGAGTTATTTTGGTTTGGAAAAAAGCTATATTAATGTGAGAATTGTGCTTAATAAAAACATAATGAGAACATGGTGATGAAAGTATACTAAGAGGAAAATGAATACTATATATTATAAAATTTAGTTGAAGATAACCCTCAAACATTCTCTGAATCAACATAATTTTATATATTTCATGTAATATATATAAAATACATAGAAATATATTATATTAAACAATCACATTTTAATTCAGGGTCCTCATTTTTAAAAATAAAAATATAACGTTGTGTTAATGACCAATGTTAAATGACATTATTAAAAAGTTTCAGGTAAATGAGTAAGGACATATCACTATGTGCTTTAATCAAAACAACCAAAAATCTCAGTGGTATATCATAAAAAGAGTTCATTTCTCACATAAATTCCACCATGGGTCCAGGTAGCTCTCCAGGGCAGTGTCTAGCATTCCAGGCCACTCTGAACTTATGGTACCTCCATATCAAAAGATACTTTCACAGTTGCCTTAGCCAAACACAAATCAGATATCACTCTAAGTCAATTTTACTGGCCAAAGCAAGATATATGACTACTCGTAACATTAAAGGAGGTAGAGAGGTATAATTCTTTCTGTGTCCAGAAAGAAATTTTGGTAAATGGCCATAATATTTACCATTCTAGTCAAATGGATTTTCATAATTGCTGACCAATGAACTTTGTCTCTATCTACAAAGCCAAATTATAATCAAGTTATTTTGTGCATGTAGAATGAGAATGATGGTAGAGAGCTGATTTTCTTCCCTAATGTCAAGTAATTGCGGTTTATACAAGTATACATGCAACACGGACCAAATATTAATATAAATAATATCTGAGTTTACAAATTGCTTCTAAAAATATTAAATAAATTGGATTATTGAATTAACAAGTCCAATATTATCTGAGAGCCCATAAAACATTTAGCAGTTTTTAACATGCTTGGGGCATGAACAAAACTGAAAAATAGACTATTATAAGCCATCAGTAAAAGGCTGGGCACAGATTATGTAGTAAACAGAAATAGGTTAACAACAGAAATGGATAGATCATCTCGTCCAATTTCTTCATTTGAACAAAAGGTTGTAATATAATTAAAGGAAAACTCCACAATAACGTGTTTAATGTCAACCAAATATTGCACTTACATAACAGGCAGAGTTGGCTTTATTTCAAGTTTACTGAAATAAGTCAGCACAGCTAACTGGCCAGGAGTTTGTAGGGTCAACATGGGCTTTCTATATCTGTCCCGATCCAAGCTACAACTTTGCACTACCTAGCAGTTGTTCATTTTAACTCAGTACATGAGAATGAATCAAGTCCTGTGGCTCTGTGATTTCTAGCACAGTGACCATCATTTTAATACAGCTTATGGCTAGTAGATGTATATTTTCTAAGTCTATGGAATTTGGTCCAAGAGAATACTAGGGTTAGGAAAAGTGCCATTTTTTTTCTCCCTTTTCAAAAAGGGCTCTGCCTGCTGTTTTCCCATCTGGGCTCACTTTCTATGTTCTTCTTTCCCATATCCAACAGTTAAAAAATTTAGGCCACTCTGACTTGAGAACAGGGCTGGATAGATAATGGGAGCCCACAGAAAATCACATTGCATCTATTTAAGTTTCCAACATTGCAGAGGTTTGCTATATTTATTTTTTAAAATTCAAGCAATTCTGAAAGTTATAAAGTAAAAGCAAAATCTCTCCCTTTTCTCTACCCTAAGAGTGCTCCCCAGAGCAAACACTTCATTCTAGAAATTCAGATGCAGTTGCACAGAGGGTTTAAATGTGCCATTCAAAGTCAAAAAAAGTATTTAATAAAAGTATTGGAAGAAGGATGCAGGATTTGTTACCTATGTATAATGAAACACTAAAGAGGTTGTAATTTTTGAAACTGTAATATATGAAAACTAGCAATATAAGTAACAAGATAAAAAAAGTCTAAGAAGTATTATCTTAACATAATTAGTGATAATCATTATTAATTTAGAATGAAAATACTTCAATAAAATACAGTTAGAGATCTGGACTTCCACTTTAATATTCCAAAATGAATAAGCAATTGATAAAACTGCATTATACTTTGAACTTTAATATTTTTTTAACCTGATGATTTTACTACTACAGATCTCACTAAAATGCTATTAAGTTAGCAACTTAATAAATGGGGCTTAATCATTACCGATTTTTAGTACTCTTAAAGTTGGACACCACCCATAGGAGTTTCCAGTGAATTAGCCCAAATAGCTCAACCAGTGATTCTATAAGTATAACTAACTTTAAGCAGTTATTGCAGTTTTTCTGACCCACAGGCATTTTATTTGATTTTTCTCCTGATGAATAAATTTGGTTGTAGTAGTTTGTCCTGGCTTTTGTTCAAAGGGTTTAATTCAGTAAACCAGTATTAAACCTTGGGCCTTTTTTCTTGTCCACTCTGAATTATTGATTCTATATTACAAAAAGATTAATCCTCCAAATCCAACTTGGTCACGTCTTTCCACTATTAAAATTATTTCTTTGGCTTTTCATTGTGTGTAGAATAAGATCCATTCTCCTCATCATTGTCTTTAAGGCTCCCTCTGCCTCCTCACCAACTTTATCCAGTCCCACTCTCCCCTCTATTCACTGGGCTCTCGCCACACTGGTATGCTTTCAGAGAAAATATATGGGAAATACCAACACACTGTACTGCATTGAACAGATATTTTCTAAATAGTACTCCAGTGGCTAGATATAGCTCTTGTCACTTCAAAAGCTACACATCTTATTCTTCACTGTTTACTACTTGAAGAATCAGCAGCAACTTAATACTGGGCATTACAACATCATATATTTTAGTTGTTTTTATGGTCTTTCTAGAGGCATCGCTATAATGTTTAAGTGGAAAAGGATTCAGTTTCTGCCCTACAGCTTACACTATATGTAGGCATCCTTTTAATATCAAGAAGGAATTTAAAATATCCATTTATGAGATTATCAGCTTTTAAAGTTTAGGGTTCACAGATATAAGATTTTACAAATAGAATTGATCTGAGTTATATAAAACTAAAAGTCTATTTGAAACTCGTACTTGGGGGGGAGGGGGGAAAGGGCAACATACGTAACCTAAACATCTGTACCCCCATAATATGCTGAAATAAAAAAAAACTAGAAGTCTATGCCATTATTTTGCAATTAATTATTCATATATATTAGCCTTAATTATTTAAACCAATTTACCTGTTAACCCTATATCCTTTTAATAATGTTCTTTATATGAGAGAAAGCTGTAACCCAGAAAGATTCTTAGCTGATACTCTCGTTTCTCCTCGGGGCCTCAAGAGATTTAGTGTGTCAGTCTAGCTCTTGTAAATGCCCTAGCTACAGCTCTTTTTATTATGTTCTCATATAATCTTCTCATGTCAAGGGTCTTCACTCACTTGGAGCATACTTTTGGGCTTAGACCGAGACTCTACAAACTCAGCACATTTCTGTATTGTGTCTTTGAGACCTATTACTGGGAGAGTCTTGAATAACTGACACAAAACAGCTATTAGATGACACACAAAGGATTTGATGAACTGGTTTGATATTCTTCCAAGTAAATTTTAAAAATCAGAATCCAGACTCTACTTGTAAGTAACTGAATTAGAGAAATATATCTTCTCTTTTTAATGCATTTGCTATATTTTTGTTTGATTTCTGCAAGTCCTGATCAAACCAGAGTAAGTAACATTTTCTAACATGATCCAAATCTGTTTGTAGGTGACATGATTGTATATCTAGAAAATCTGAAGAAATACTTAAAAATCAAAATTCTGCCAGATGCATAGGTGAATACAACAACATTTCAGGATAAAGAGTCAATATAAAAAATCAATTTTACAACTATACAATACCAACATACAAATAGAAAATTAGAAGTAAACATTTATGCAAGAGTTTACCAAAATTAAAACTCTATCCATGAAAAGACATTGTTAAAATAAATTTAAAAAGCAAGCTGCTGACTGGGAAAAAATATTTTACATTATACATATCACACAAAAGGTGTGTATCTAGACCTGTACTGTCCCTGTAGCCACTAGCCGCATGTGGCTACTTAAATTAAAATTCAAATTGATTAAAATTAAGTAAAATTAAAAATTCAGTTCCTCGGTCACACTATTGTTATCTTGCGTGTTCAGGAATCATATGTGGCCACCATGTTGGAAAGCCTTCTAAGTTCTATTGGACAGAATCAATCTAGCTAAAATAAAGAATTCCTACAAAAAATTGTTGACAATACAATGTCCACAAACTGGGAACAAATCAAATTTATAATCAACAGATAAATAGATAAATAAATAATGGTAATTTTATGTAATAAAATCCTACTTTCAAATAAAAAGGAATACATTTTTCATAAATATCAATCTGGAAGAATTGCAATCCCCTTATCCTGAGCCAAAGAAGTTCAATATATATACCATATGCTTCTTTTTAGAGAAAGGTTAAGAACTTACAAAACTCACCCATGGAGATTGAAATCAAAATAGTGGTTACCTCCAAGGGGGGTAAGGGAGACTTGACTGGAACAGGAAATGAGGGAATTTTTAAGGATTTTAATAACCACCACACACACACACACACACACACACACACACATACACACGGCTAATACTAAGAAAAGGCAATCAACTTCATTGAATATCAAAGAATTTCACATTAATAACACAAATCAATACCAGAATGCACCAACCCAAATGGCTAAAATAAAAAAATACAAATATTGATGAAGAATCAGGAACAACTAGAACATACATACACTGCTTGTGGGATTGTAAATTGGTATAACCACTTTGGAAAACAGTTTAACAGTATTTAATAGAGCTGAATATATACATACATTGTGATTCGGCAATTCCACTTGTAGATATATGCCCCAGAGAAATTTACTCATCATTTCTCCAGGTAACATGTACAAGAAAGTTCATAGCAGCACCATTTATATTAGTTCCGACCTGGAAACAACCTAAATGTTCTTTGGCAATATGGAAGTAGAAAATATAATATAAACATGATAAATTTCTATATAATAAAAATGAACAAATAAAAGCAATAAAAATGAAAAATTGTAAGTACATGCATCGAATTGTCTGAAACACAAATATATAATGTTGAGTAAAAGGACCCAAGCGGAAAAGAAGTACATACTGTATGCTGTCATTTATATAAAGTTTAAAACCAGATAAAACTGTTCTATGGTCTTAGGAGTCAGGATAGTGATTACTGTTTGAGGTCAGTAAGAACAGGAAGTGGGATGTGGGAGCCTCTGAGGTGCTGATAATATTCTATTTTTAGATCTAAATGCAGGTTACATGGTCAATTCTATTTAAGAAACGTTCACTTTTGTACAGTTCTGATCTGTGCTCTTTTATCTATCTTTTTTAAATTTAAAATGTCTACTGAAAAATTAAGAAATTTTTTTTTATCAAAAGAGGTCACTAAGAAAGTAAAAAAAAAAGAAAAGACATAATGGGAGAATATATTTACAGCACATATAATAGATCAATCATATCAAGAAGCATTTATGAAAGTTTCTTCCAAGTTACTACATGGGTCATTTAACATGTATTATCTCAGATAATCTTTACAACAACCCCATGATTGACCCCATTTTATTGAAAAGAACACTGAGGTTTAGAGGGTTTGAGTGACTTTCCTCAGGTCACAAAGACAGGCTAACTCCACACCAGTTCTCTTATGCTTTTAAATTATACAGTAAACTATTACAAGGATTTGACAAGTCATTCTTCAATACATTTATATATCTTTTTTCCCCAAAAAACTTCATAACACACATAAAATAAACACAAATAAGACAGGTTTTTTAAATGTACAAATGTATATTCAGGTAATATACTCCTTGAAGTACATAGAGAAGCAATGTGGTGTACCAGAAAGCACAAGCTTTAGCGTCGGATGGAATCCTGGGTCAATCATTTACTGTGTGACCTTAGAAAATAACTTCAAATCTTGGTTAAATGGCAGTATATGGATAATAGTGCCTGGCACTGTGGGATGAATGAATGAATACTCTTTAATATGGCAAAAATTGGTAAACAGTTGTAATGAATATTTTTAAATATGTTAAAAAGTCCAAAGTATTTATTATTATGCAATTATTTTACCTTTAAATTTACTATAGTTTGGTGCACAATTTAAGTTGAAGCTGAGTAATTGTTCTGTGTCTTAATATGTTTTATAATATGTAGAAAAGATCTAATCTGCAATAAATGAAACACATGAGTAAGAAAAACTGCTGAAAATATAAATGAAATTTATTTTAATTAAATTATTATATAATTATATAGCATGATGTGTAAATTGTTTTAATTAGATATCGAATTTTAATTTCAAAATAAAAACAATATAAAATCTAAAATGAATAAATGTACCTGTTAGGGCTTATATTTCACTTTCATATGCAACTGAGCCTGGTATCCTTTAACCAAAAAGGCAAATTGAAAAGTGTGAGTCCATTTCCGTAACATTTGAAATAAAGGAAAAAATACATATATATCTATAAAGGAGTTCAGTCTTCAAATCTTCGATTTTTGGAAAGTAATTCAGACCATCACTTTCATTTCTGGAATCTGGTTTCAGTGTCGAAATTTTGGACATATTATCCCTTTCCAAATGAATTAAAGTACATATTTGTGTAACTAGTTTTGAATGCATTTGCAGAGAATTATTCAAAGTGTTTATTCAGATGAATTATAACGCCAATAAAAAAGCCAAGTTTTTGATCCAATTTTTCCTAGTGAGCAGAGACATGAATTTTCTCTCAAATGATATTAGGAAGTTTGTGTCTTTCATCAGTTAAAAGCATCTTTTGGTGTACCATGCCAACACTGTCATCTGACCTCCCTGTAATACACCAGATTCCTACATTCACCAAGCAAAGACTTAAGTCATAGAAGATTATTTGATTCGTGATGATAATGATCATGCCCGTGACTTATTCTATTTTTAAAATTTTATCCCTCCAAAAATGATTCCTGGTGAATAATGCAATAGAGAGGTCTATGTTCAAAACTGTGTCACCATCAATTTAATTTTTATAACCAGATCAACCTCAATAGCAATCAAGGAAAAGTAATCATCGGTTATAATTGTGCTCAATAATTTTGACTGGTTTACATTGACTTTTCAAGACATTTCTTAACACATGAAAATGAATGGTTTCTTTCATTGTACTCATGAGATTCACTATATCAAAATGCTCTTCAATCACACTCTTACAGGTTGAAGCATGTATGCTCAAATTCATCTGATCAATTTCGAACCACTAGTACCTCAGAATGTGGCCTTGTTTAGAAATAGGGCCATTGCGGATGTAATTAGTTGATTAATGACTTTAGTAATCTTCCCTGGTCTGCCATGTTGGAGAAAGAAAGAAATAAAAAATTATCCCTACTTTCATTGATATTATCACCAATCAAAACATGTTTTTTGATCAATAATGATTACTTTTTATTATTGTTCTGTGCTTAATCATTTCTTTATTGACACTCATAGATTCCTAAGGGGTAGGACTGTGCCATATATATTTTTCTTCTTTCTTTCTTTACATTCCATACATCTAGAATACTGATGGGTTCATGGTACGATCTCAATCAGTATCTTCTAGATGCCTGATCATTTTCAACATACCAGACCAAGTTCTCCTGGGAAGATGTAGTCGTGCTTTTGGAAGTCTCATGCATTCCTTCCATAGTAATAGTGTTAACATTTTGTGCACTAGAGACATTACTAAAATCATTTGAAGTTCATCACCTTTACCTATGTAATAAAAAATGCTGACTTCAAAATTGTTTGTGGCTAATTAAACCACGTCGAATACACAAAATGGCTATCTGTAAAATTATGTGCAAGGTACAAAATAAAGGAGATAAATAATATATATCATCCCCTAATGGTCGATTTTAATGTAGTCATGCATTAAGTAACTTATACACGGGAAAAAATCTCATTTAGTTTTTTACTTGAGTCATCTATTCCTTCATTCCAATAATTCTGTATACTGAATATCAGAAGAACATAGGATTTTTTTTAACATTTTTAATTCAAATCATTCCTGTTCTAATTTCCATGTGACAGAAATAAATTTGGCCATATAAAAAGTCTGATTGTATTATTGTGTGGCAAGTTTGAATGATATTAAGAAATTATTAGGTCTCCCTCACATCCTTTCTTACACTATTGTGTCTTCCAAACCCCAGGAATATCTTCAACCTTCTACTCAGTTAAAATTTGGTACTGTACTTTGCCAGGTATATAGTAGATTTATACATCGCACAATACCATGAATTTATAACATAGAGTACTATATCACATCTTTATATATTATGTAAATCTAGTGGTATATAACATCAGTTTATGTAAAGTAATAAGCCTTTTAGAAATTACCAATTTAAAATAAGTATATACTAAATTAAAACAATTAGGAAGATGATATTCTCTTACTCATCTTAACAGTAAAGTTTACATATTTCATAATTCTAAGGAATATCTGTTTATATTATAATTTTTATGAATAATGACATTCAATGTATTATCTCCAAATTTTAAATCCTTTTCTGTGCTATTTCATGTCTATATTTATTAAATCAGAATGAGAATTCACATGAAATTGAACCCATTTAAAAACATCCTTTAGTTTATTTTTCAAAGGAGAAGTAATTAGAGTCAATATCAATACAACGAAATGTTAGCAACATTTTAGTAAGCCAATCATTATAAATTATAGGAAGAAATAGAGTGTGAGAAAAACAAAGCAAGGCATTTCATTAAAAGTAAGCCATTTTTAAGAAACTATTCTAGAAACACATTAACAAATTGCAGGTCTAGAGGTGTATCTACTTCTCCAAACAACTTAGAAATAGTGTAGATAATGTTACCCATTAAAAGTTAAACTTAAAAATCAACATAACTTATCAGTTCAAAAACTTTACCACAACCTGACTGAAATTCTTAACATAAAGAAAGAAAGTGACAGTTAAAGGAAGAATATGACATAAATTGAAACGTAGATGTATTCTGTAAGTCCTCTTATAAACGTCATCCAGAAAAAGGGTGTCCCGAGAGCAGATATGAACTTATCTCTAAAAAGGTAGATACTCAGGATGACACAGGCTAGTGCCATTACATAGCAAAAAAAAAAAAAAATACTTGTTGTTCTGCATACAGTCTATAAATAATATCCTGATTATAATTTTGCTGATGTAGCCTATAAAGCAAGATTATACCAGGCAGAAATAAATCTTTTTATAGACATCATCACACTTAAAATTGGAATTTTAGGATATATTAATCAGTGCCAGAAAGTCTTCCCGAGGCCAATCAACACTGAATGATCAAGAGTGCTATGACTGCACCAGTTAGATTACAATTATGAAACTAAAATGAATTGAACATTTACATGCATCAGATACTATATTAAGCATTCTAACATTTTAAATGTGCTGTTTCATTTAATCTACAAACACACCAGCCCTGTAAGGTAGGTCTTATTATATCCATTCTACTGATGGAAAAATTAAATTTCAAAGTGGTTAGGGCATTTGCTCAAGGATCCTAGAGAGTAGGAGGACACAGATACAATTGAAGATCTGTCTGGCTTTGGAGTCTGTGCCCTCAAACTTTACCACGCTACTCCCAGAGCAAGTCTACTACGGGGATGACATCTTGACCTCACTGACCAGCATTGTTTTAGATTTTACAACTCATATATTTGGGAACATGAAGGAATGGTAGAAATCGTATTTGAAATCTGGTGGGTCAATAAATTTTCAATATAAAACAACTAAATTATAGTGTATTTTGTAGGAGTTTTAGCAAACAGATGGAAAATCAAAAAGGACACTGATAAAGCTTTTGTTATATATTAGCGTAGCAGAATAGTAAAGGCTCTGACTGTCCCTCCTGAGTTGTAGTTACTTTCTGTAACTGAAGCACTTTAGTCTTCATGGATGTCAGTCTTCACAAGCATTAATTCAGCTTAAAAGAAAAATGTGGCAGCTTCATTCGTCTCTTGAGACATTGTATCATGACTTGCTACAGAAGCACTTTGCATTTAAAATGTTGAAAATGTTCAGAAACATTATACTTTGAATATAAGAGTTAAAGGCTTTAAGTACTAGGCTATGGTAACCAACTTAAGTCACTGAAAGCAGAAATATAGCAGCAGTGCCATATGCAATGTTGAAGGATGATCCTTCATAATATTTTACTAACTTACTTCAAAATATTTTGCTAACAAATGTATTACATAAAATCCTATTTTGAGAATCTACTAATAAATATCCAACAAAGGACAGGAAATGAATAAATGCATGTGATTAGACTCCTATCCTTTCAAATTCATAGCTCATTGGCTGTCATCATTCATGCCGGCTATTTCTCCACCATACATTTTGAAAATCTTTTATTTCAATGCTGTCCTACTATCTGAGCAAAAGCGTGGAAGACATAATTATAAATAAACTGCATCTTCTCATTCAATCATTGATAACTAATATCTTTGAATAGAGAGACACAATTCTGAAGAAAAAAGAAATAGTGTTAAATCAATATGATTCTAAAGTAGAGTCTAGAGAAATATTAAAGGTCAAAAGCTACTTCCCTACATACCTGACAGTACTTGTTCTTAAACTCACCAATGTTGTACTTCTAGCTAATTTAGGAAACCACCACAATAACGTAGCAAGGGATAGTAGTGGGTTGACATTAACAACATGTCATGTTGGCATACTTAGGATTCCAAGAGTTACAGCGTTTGAGAAATATGATTTAGCATAAATGATATATTTTCACCAGTTGATTCAAATAGGATGTACTCATTCATAAAAATCATCACCATCATCAGATATACCTAAGATGAATGAAGAGGTAAGGATATGCTAGGTCTTGTCTTGAAGGAATTCAGAATCCATTTGGAAATAAGGCACATGTATGCAACAGAAAAATAGAATACATATAACAAGCAAAAGAGTATAAATACTCAAGTGGAGGACAGTAAATGGTTGAGAAGGGATGGAATTTGAGATGGGGCTAAAATTCAGTAATAGAGTAGTACCCCCTTATCTGCAGGAGGTATGTTTCAAGACCTGCAGCGGATGCCTGAGCAGTGCATAGTAACAAACCCTGTGTACATTATGTTTTTTCTATATGTACATATTAAAGTTTAATTTATAAATTAGGCACAGTAAGAGATTAACAACTAATCATAAAATAGAACAAGAATAGCAATATACTGTAATATGTAAATTTGGTCTCTCTCTCTCTCTCTCTCTCTCTCTCTCTATATATATATATATATCTTTCTCTCTCTCAAAATATTTTATTATGTTCATCTATTTTTAGACCACTGTTGACCTCAGGTAACTGATAAATGAAAAGCAAAACTGCTGATAAGGGGGGACTACTGTAATTTTATAAACAAAGACATTAGAAGAGGTCAAGCCAGGAAGAGGGTGATGATTTAAGCAAAAGCATACAGAAGCACACAACTAAAATTTCTCAAATGCTGGTATTCATCAGGAACTAAGCTAGGACAGTATGTTTATATTATTACACTTCGTTCTTATGAAAAGCCATGAAGTAGACATTATTATGCTCATGATATAACTGAATAAACTGAAGTTCTTAGAGAATAAATTACTTGCCTAAATCACATAAGTAGTAGATAATAGCTAATAGGCAATAAATTACACCCAGTAGAGGTAAAATGATCATTATCACTAGGATAAGCAGATATTGTATAAGCCAAAGGAGTAAAGAATTTAAGAAGAAGGTGGTATAGCAGAAGGAGTAATGTCATAGTTTGGTGCTCAGACACACTCGTTCTCAAATTCTAGCTCCAATACACATCAGCTGTGTGACTTTGAGGTTGCCTGCTTATTTTATATATATACATATATACACCTACATATATGTGTGTATTTAATACATATATGTGTGTATATTTAATGTAATGTTTTCTTGAGATGAAGAAAATATGACCAGATTTTATGAAAAGATTTATACTGGGGATGTTTACTTAATAAAACATTGTCTCAGAAAAAGCTGATGATCATTGTACAGTATAAGTATTACAATTAAAAGTGTGGCACTACATAATTCTTCCTCTGTCATTGATAAAATAAAGATACAGAAATATTTTTATTTTAAAATGTATAAATACCATTACATTATGGTACAGAGAAAATGTGTTGGATTGTCTCACTGCTTTTAGTACCATGGAAAAAAGGTCCTCTCCTAAATGTGAAGGAGTATTAGTCAGGACATCTTTGGCTACTCTGTGAAACAAATATCCCCAACAACTCAGTGGCTGAAAACTACAAAGATTTCTTGTTCATGAAAATTTGATCTGCTGACTCTTCTTGGCAGCTGCCTCAATGCTTCCATGACAATTCAGGCTGACAGAAGCCCCACTTCCTTGTAGCTTCATGATTTGGATCACAAATTTCTGGTTCAAAAATGCTGTATGTCTTCCACTGACAGTAACTCAGAATCAATTTCTACTCAGAACCTTTTGACCCTATAGTAAGGAGATCCTTGTGAGGGAGAGGAGAACCGAATGGAAACTGGCACTAGAAGTCTACCATAGAACAGGAGTCAGGGTTTTAAATCTCGTAAGGATAGAAAATATTTGACAAGGTCACTGGAGAATACGAAAGAGAGTCAGGAAAAGTTTAATAAAAGCATGGTCACGCAGACTGAAGGTCCAATTAGAGATCACAGATTTATGATAGTTTCAGTGCTCATGCCATTTTGCTTTTCTGAGCGAGTACAGGGGAAAGACTATAGATTGAAGTAGTTGGGAGTCGAGGGGGAGAAATTACCTTGCAATCATGGGGAGAATTTGAATAATTTCATTATAAAATATCAATCCTGGTCAAAAAGCCAAGTGAAGTCAAAAGGGGCTAAAAGCTTGGGCCAAATATATTTCAGTGGTGACTGATGCTATAGGTGCCTAGACGTATGAGTAGGTAAATTACAGTAAAGCGATAACAAGAACCATTTTTAGCATCAGCATCTTTTCTGACTAAGGGTCAATAGCATCTCTGACTCTTAAATTTAGAAATAAAATTGTTCCTTTGAATGAATGGACAGGGATAAAGGAGCTGTGTACTCATTGCCTACCCATGTGAGCCTAACAATGACCTTTTGCTAAAACTGCCTCTCTTGAGTAATGCCTTACTTTTTGCATGACAAGCTGCTTCAAATCTTGCTGCTGACGCTTTTCATATTGGAGATGAATTTATGGTACTATTTCACAGGCCACTAAAAAGGAAGAGATCACTCTTGAAGTTGATGTTCATATGAAAAGAGCATTATGCCAGAAAAATGCATCTTCTAAATTAATGGAGACAATCACATGTCTAAATTTTTTTCTGCTGTGCATTTTTGGCCTGTAATGTACAATAACAACAACAACAATAATAATAATTTCATAAGAAAATGAAGAAAAAAGAATTACTTGATAGTCTCATACTTATTATGAGCAAGTTAGGGAATAGTACATTAGAAGTAGTGTAAGTTATTTTGACTTCATTTTATTGAAAGATGTGGTATCTATATCTGCTAACACATAGCAGATACAAAGTATTATCTACAGTTAATTATGCAAAACCATTTATAATGTTTACTGCCCATTGCCATCTGATCGTCACTGCCATTTGTTGACCAAGTAATAAATAGGAGAGTACTCATTAAAAATACTGACTCAAATGGTCAATTATATTTTTATATTTAAAAAGCTACACAGAAAGTTATTTCCTTTAATAGGTTAAGCATTTTAGGAAATATTCAGAATATGAAATCAAATATATCATTTAAAATGTACTTTTGTGATTTTATAAGTCAGAAACATTTAATTTTGAATTTTTAAGCTTTGAATCTTGGGTGCCTACTCTACTTAAAACTTCCCCAGAGATGTCTCATCAGTATCCATCTTGGCAGTTAAGTATCTATGCTTATTGTAGGCATGTTTTAGGTTTGTTATCTAATTTCACTACTAGGTATTTGGCGATTTAAGTCAAATTCAGTGTCATTAATTTGTGAGTGTCTCTGCTTGATCTTTGTACTAGTTTTAGCCTATTCAATATTCATAATAATATAAACCACTAGAAGCCTCTAGGTCTTATGTACAAAATATTACACAGGTGATTTTAAAAATACAAAAAATTGACAAAATATTTATATGAATTATTTTTATTGCATAAAATTGAACTGCATATCAATTCATTGTGATTGAACAGTTAGAAATATATATATATACATATATATATATATGAAGAAACCAATACCTTCTCTTTTGATGTTTGACTAAAATGTCTATAGTGGATGGATGTTTTAAAGGGTGAGTGTAGATTTAGGCTTTGTCTGTCCTCCTCTGTAACCTATTAGCTCGCATAAACTGGAAATGCACCTCCTTTTCTCTTTCTAGCCCTTATCACCTAATTGATACTAATTAAATGTTCATTGAATAAACAATCATATCCACTGAAAATTCTGCTAGACATCCTTGTGCATATTACAAATCAAAAGGTAATTTTTAGACATTAAAATTATACTGAAAACATTTTCTTTGAATTTCATCTTTTAGTGTACTCTCACAATATAGTACATTATTTTGCTTCTAACATAAAATAAATCATGCTTTATAAATTGGCTTTGTATTGCACTTTTATTTGAACTTTTTTTTAAATCAAAGACTTGGTCTTCCTCCTTTCTTCTCTTTAATATACATTTGATTCCTATTATGAATCTTATTTTCAAAAATATTTTTTAGCATCTAGTATACCTAACACATAGCATATACAATATATTTCAGTCTAGTGAAAAATAATGAATGAGTAAAGGAATTTACTAAGGACACTAATATAAGGGCTCTTCTGGTCTAGCTGCAAATAGGAAATACTTAGAACTGGTGAATTTTGAATGCAGCTAAAGAGGGAGAAAAGCAAATGTCATATACCATTTTTATGGCATAAAATAGTCTTTGAACATATTAGACTAATAAGAAATTATTTAACAAATATATCCTGTTGGACAACAAATTGTTTTCATGTGATTTGTACCAGTAAATGAATTGTTGACAACATAATCCCCTTTCATTATTTCTTAAGTTAATTGATTTCAAATTAGAGATAGGTTTTGCTCTTTTACACTTGTTACTAAATAAAAATGATAGAAAATTATTAAAAATCCATTTAAAAATTGGCATTTGCCTTAAATAATGAAGCAAAATAATTTTCTCAATATTTCCAATGACTTTGGCTATCTAGCAATGCTATTTATATGAAATAATGGAGGTATCTAAAGGAAAACATTCAGGTTTTGAGGAAATGCGTGCAATCAAGCCTTAGCTGTAAACACAAGGGCATGGAAAGGTGATTGCTGGATAGTTCACAAGAGTGTGTCTTGGTAACCTCGTTGCTTTGTGGGAGTGCCAATGTCATAATAGTCTCTCAGGTCCCTTCAGTGAAGAGATCACTCACATACTAGAATGCCATATGAGTCCTGGTGTCATTTTGAATGTTAGATTTCTCCAGGTGAAAATCTTCCCCACAAATTTTTATGTTCTTTTATTTCTTGATAGTCACTGACGTTGCTTGAGGAATCTGCCTGTGGACTATGTTTCTTTAAGAAAAATAAAATAAATAATCACTAAGATTCCCCCTATAAACACACACACACACACACACACACACACAATTAGAGATAATGTCCCGGGCACACTTGGGGAATTGTTTGGCATATTTTTAAGGATACAAGTAAATATTCTCCTCTTATTTGCATTTATAAAACATTAGAAAATTACAAATATGACTAAAGCTAAGTTTAGATTGTAAGAACATACAGCAAGATCATTTGAGGACTCAATGTTTAAACATATTGTATAAATACTGATAAACATTTATTATGAATGTAGTATAATTTATCATTGCTAAAACCACAAAACATGTAATAGTTTTATGTGTTAACCTATACAATATGCAGACCAGTAGGGGTTAACAGCTCTAGGCCAGTTCTAAGTTAGTATTATATTCACACATCTTAGCTTTTCTTTTACCAAAATCAATATCTGCAAATAATAAATGAGATCCCAGAGGGTTGAGTTAAGCTCCAACCACCACAGAGCAACCCTGCAATTGGTCATTGACTCAATAATGCAGGTGAGTGCCACACTATAGAACATCTTTAGCACACTGTAATAGAAAATTAATAGCCTTCAAATCAGCACTAGGGTTACCCTAAGGATTATATAACAGCTTGGGTTAGAACAATCACTCAACTCCAAGAAGTAAAAAATGTCACAAAACCTGAGAAAGATACAAACGCTCCAATAGTATGCTTAATATTTTCCATGTACACTATATTTTCTACTCAGACAACAAAAGGCTTTTTATATAAAAGCGTCATGTTGACAACAATGTGCTAATAAGCTGCATTGCAGCCGTATCCATGGTGTTCACATGAAGTTTATATATCATTATACAGTGATTTACATATCAAAAACAGGAACATGTGCATGGTGAACATTTTTTCTTAAAATTAGTAATAAGTTAAACATTCTACATAAGTCCTCACACCATATTGACACTTATCGAGATAACAAAGTTTCCCTATGGGAAGCACAGGCTTTGTTTATTCACTCTGTCGTGTGAACCTCCTTTCATCCATGGACTCCAGAATGATAACCTGACTGTAGACTCTCAAACTAAATTCATGAAGGAGAGCATAAAAATAAAGAAAGGATAACTTATTTATAAACACATTGGTTTATAGAACTGGAAGCCAGTGGCAACTAATAAGCACTCAGTCAAGAAACTGGATCCCTACCATTCTAAAGTGAGGTCAGAAAACTTGTGAGCTGCCCAACATAAAATATCCTTCTGTTAGGAGACAATAGAATATGATAGAATATCAATTATTCATTTATCTATTTTTCAATGCCAGACAAATCTGTGGATACAGAAGGGCCCAAAAATAAAACTTGGAGAGTTTCATTTCTACAATGAACATGTTAAAGACAGGCAGAAAGAAAACAAAATATTTCTGAGATTTACAAAGGTATCCTATCTCCTTCTATTACTTGACATTTTAAAAACAGATCAGTTCACTTACATCTTTTCACCTCAAAGTAAAGCCACAAGTCAGTCAGATTGTTATAGGAGCAGATATATCCCCTCATGCTGCTTTTGAAGTAAAATGTGTGGCTGAAATGCATATTTCTAAGTGTTGGATATGGATTCCAAATTATGATAACTATTTCTAAAATAATAATTAGCCTCATGTAAAAAGTAAGAACAACAAAATAGAACAAAAAACATAGTAGCATATTCTTGAGAAAACATAGATGGTAAAGGACAGTAGACACTTACCCATGAGGCTGCCAACATCCAGTCATTTGCCAAAGCTAAAAGCATATGGCATTTTCCCGCAGGCTACTTGTCTTTTACTTTTAAAGGAATTTCATCACCTAATTTAGCACTATCTGCAAAGATTTGGAATAGCAAATAAAATCTTCCTTCCTGTTTTGTTTTTTTTTTCCTTCTAGCTCTTTCTCTCAGTGGCTTGTGCCATGCACACAAAATGGCACCTTTCTCTCAATGCAGAAGCCGGCTTTATATACCAAGCATGTGTATGTGAGTATGCCACAAAACACCGGTTCCTTATCATGCGCTAGTTAGCTTGTCCAATCTATGGCAATCACTTCAGTCCCAGGGGTTGAAAGACACAAGACGCAGGGAAAAAGGGAAGCAAAAGCTGAAGAAAGATCAATACTGCACTGTGAAACAAGAAGTGTAGGCTATTTACTTTTCATTGATCTGATGATGCAGGAGAAACACCTCAAACTGGCGTTAAATTGAAGGAATACATCTTCTGTGTTTTTTCACCTCAAGGTCAGGAAGGAGCTAGAAAGAAATTAGAACAATCAGAAACTAATCACAGGAGCACAATAAAACTATTAATCCACATTACAAACCTGCATGGTAACATAATTAAATTTCAGGTTGAATGAGGCTCACAACAAAACAGATACTGCCAGGGTTTTTGTTTTGTTTTGTTTTGTTTTGTTTGTTAAGTTGTTTTAACTTGTACCTGGAACAGCTATTAAACAGTGGTATAGAGGACTGAATTGAACCAACATCTAACGTCTGCCTGGCTAGAGGCCTGGCATTATTCTGCAAAAATCCCTCAAAATAAGCAAGATCAATTCCCCCAAAATAATTAGAAACAAGTTACATTCCAGTCGCAGAGAAAAGTACTAAACATTAATTCCTAGGTTTTATGGTAAAGATCTTCCCAAAAGATTGCAAATGGTTTTCTAGAGAGTTAATCATAGAAATCTGTGCCATTTTTCCCTCAGGTTAGAAAATCCTAACATATTTACATAAAAGAGATTTAAATACACGCAAACAGGCAATAGAATAAGACATTTGAAACTCGTCCAATGACATGACATGACTGGACTTAAGAAAGACCATGTATACCTTTGACATCAATGTTATATGAAGAAAATTCTAAGTTTTTATTCATTTATCTGTCGATTCATTCATTCATTCACATGAGTTTTTGTGGAGGTTTCCATATGCACACATAATAGAATCAGACACACAGTTTTAGTGTGATTTTCAAATGTATACTGGTTTTTATCTGGCTTGATTTAAGAATTCAAGAAACCAAGGCATCGAAATTATTAATAAATTAAGCTTATCGAGTCCATTGAAGTCCTCCAAGAGAGACATTTGTTCTCTGTATTCTTAATTCATGTTTTAATATTTAATAACAATTATGACTCATTATACTAAAAAATCTTGTCATGAATTTGCTAAATGAAGATCTTTACCATTTTAGAAGAAATAAATGACAAGTTTGCATGGCTAGTAATGGCAACTGTAAAACTTTTCGGATAAGACAGACGCATTGTTCTCTCCTACTAAAACAGCCTTGCTCTTTTTCCATCAAGTTTGCCTCAAATTCAAAACAAAATAGGCCAAAATTTCTCAATAAAATGGCCTTTTTGTTCTCTTTGATCCATAATCAAAGGTGACACATTCCTTATAATTCATTTTATTAAGGAAAACTCTCCTGAAGGTTGTATATAGTTAACTTACCATTTTCTAAAATTTTGCAATTTTCCTTTAAAGTGCTGAAATAAATAATCTTTTATATTAGTGCATCTTTACACTTAAGCTTAAATTTTACATTTAAATATTTTAATGACAATTCATTTTAAGTCCCTTATGTAATCACTTCTAGGGAATTTCATCATTTTGTGTCTATTTTAAACGTGAATTGAATGAATTTTTTAAAATTTGAAATAATTTCTGTCATTGTTGAGTATTCAAAATCTGAGCAAGTCTAGAAACTAAGTATAGAAATATATATGTATGTTTATATATGAGAAGCACACATATATGCAAAATTATCTGTCTTATTTACTATGGATATTGCATTCTTTTTGTATTTGGAATCACTGTTGGTAAATATTTCAATGTTATAAAATCTTAATTTTGTAGTATTCTATTACCAAAAACAAGTTGTTGAAGAGATTTCTCAATTATTTTTTCTCTTTCCCTGTTCCTATCTCCCTCTCATATTTTTTTTAATTTCAGCATATTATGGGGGTACAGATGTTTAGGTTACACATGTTGTCCATGCCCCCCCTCCCCCCCTAAGTCCAAGTTTCAAATATGTCCATCCTTCAGGTGGTGTGCATTGCACTCTTTGTGTATGCAAATACCCGTCCCCTCAAGCTAGGCACCCTTTAAATTGGCTGTCTTTTCAACTTTAATTTAAATTTTCTTAATTTATCATAATTTACAGTAATAATTGAACAAATCTGAATAAACCCTTGTGAAGTTTTTATTGAAGATATGAGAATAAATTCATTCTAAAGCTCAGATTACCTGGAAACTAATTATGAATTGAACTTTTAGAAAACATAACCATTTTAGCATTCAAATTTTATTTTTTACTCACATCACCTGAAATTGAGTGGCTTCATGCATACGACACTGTTTTTGCCTGTTTGGCAGAAGTACAGAAGCCACTCTGCTCAGTTCATCTGCTACGATCATGCATGGCCAAGAAGAAATATTTTGGTAAGGAGCATACTTGATTCAGTAAGAGCAGCAACGATGGTACTGTCGGAGGCAGCCCAGTGCAAACCCACATTTATTTATCTATTTTTAAATTTTATTTTACTTTTTTAGAGATATGATCTTTCTATGTTGTGCAGGCTGGAGTTGAACTCCTGGCTTGAACTCCTGGGTGCAAGTGATCTCCCCACATCAGACTCTCAAGAAGCTGAAACTACAGGCATGCGCCACCACTCCCCAGACACTTTGTAAGAAATTAATGCCAATCATGGTTGGCAGAAAGGGCAAAGCAGCAGTACAGTGTTTAGAGCGACTTGTTAGGTGAAATGTGATAAGAAGTTGTCGTTTCACCATATATTCTACATCTTATTATAATTCACTTTGAAGGGTGATAACTGACAAGGTTTTCTTTTGTTACATAATCAAAAATTGTTCAATGTTTGAGAGTCTCAAGAGAGATGAGGGAGAAATTATCATTTCATCTATGCATTCTTGATTATTCATTCCCATCTTTATTTCTGAAACATTATCCCTACAGGTTTGAGGTTTCAAAGAATCTGCATAACTTTTGTATAGTTTGCCTATAAAACATTTAAAAAGTTGAAGCATTTGATTTTGAATACTTTTTTAAAAATACAATAAACCTCTTTTATTTAAAACAGATCTAGGTTTCACTTGTTATATTAAAAGAATCTACAGATATAAAATATTTTAGGGTATGTTTATTATTCTCAATCTGCATGTGCATTTTAAGGTTTCTTGATTAATGGTGACCTACTTTAAGCATATTAAAATATTAAAAACCTATAAGAATATAATTATTTCTTTTAAAAAAGTTATCAGGAAATAGGAATTAAAATTAATTATAGATTAGCATTTTGGACTAAAATGAGGATCATTTTTATGTTACATTTCCTAACATGATCTAGACCATAATACTAATTCTTGCTCATATTTAATTACCTAACTGAAGTACTGTCTATATCAATTAATTTCACATCCATCGCAAGATCTTAAGACAGTAGGAGTCATTGCAGGTCACTTTACTGATGGTCAGACACTGCAGGCAATAAGTACTCAGGAGGCTTCTTGGAGAAAAGGCCATTAGGAAGTAACTTTATTAAATTTAACATCTCACATCACAGTATATATTGCCTGGATATCATTCTTGTCCTTCTTTGGACACTAAGAATAATAGTCTTCTTTAATTGAGTATTTTTGCATACATTTTTATGTTTTATTCCTAATCCACCCCTCTAAACTCCTTAAGCCTCATTTACATTCACCCATAATCATGTCATAAATTGCTGTTATGATGTTTATTAAGCACTTATGTGAAAATAGAGCAATGCTAGCTTTTATTTAAAGAACACAAAAGAGACATTCTATAGTGTTAAATGTATAATGACATCACGAAAATAAAATGCCATGTTTTAAAAAAAAAGAAAAAGAAAATTAAAAAATCCAGATAACTACTAAAATTTTTTAATGTATAATTATTAGTTAGATATTGTACAATTTTCAAAGTTTTTGTAACCTCCTCATTAAATCTGTCTATACCAACTCATCCCAATCTCATAGGCAGATTGTTGTGCAAGGGAAAATGGTACTCATAACTAATCACTGGATTGCTGTTCCAAGTTTCAGAAAATTGCTCATTACCTTTCATTGCCTAAAATCTCTGTATAAAAGAAAGAATAAAGATGCCATTTTTGTAATGTAGCATTTCCATGGTATTTTCTATTTCAGCATTGACATGTTATCTTTTTGAGGGATTCATCTTGACATGCCTGTCATCTTGCCTTTTCCATTTTTAATAGGGTGAATAATAGGTGATAAAGGTTGATTAGAAATGAACCTAGAGATGTATTTTATTAAGATTTTCCTTCCCTTTATATGTAAGCATGTAATCTATTTTTTTTCCTTAAGAAGTCACATGAAAGGAATATATTGCTTCTTTAGAATTGTGAATTGAAAATATTTTAAGATGTGTCAAATTGGATCCAATATAGAATGATCTTGAAAGTAAGGTGGTCTTCCTTTAAAAATAAATACATATTGAAAGTTGTAAAATTATTTTCTATTAAAACATTACTTCCTTTGCAATTAGGAAATTGATTTTGCCTTTGAAATACAAAGTCTTAATTTTAACTGTTCTGATAGAATAAATTGGGCATTTATAAGCTCTGAAGATTCATTCCATTACATGACATTAAAATTTATCAGTTTATTTATAAATCTTGTGCATTTATTAGTAATGTCCTATGTATTTATTAATAACATATTTAAATTTTTTCTGAGCAGAAATTTTTGAGTCAGTAAAATGCAATCCCTTCTCCTACAAGCTTTCTATTGGATACTTTATTGAAACACTCTTTGTTACTTCTGAAAGCCAAGTCTATGTGATGTCTTCCTTAGTACCTAAGTGGAAGACAGTAACCATGTTGCTGAAGGCAGAATGTCAAATCCAGAAGAAATGTGTATTTTTCCTGATATAAATCAAACTGTGGAACTCTACTCCTTCTCCCAGAGTATGAGAAATAATATGGTCTCAAATTTGGAGTTAGGTGCTGCAGAAGCTAATTGTACTGAACAAGAAAATAAAAGACATAGAAAGAATGTTTTTGCTCCCAAGAAGAACAGCAGTAATAAGAAACAATGTAATAGAATGATGGCTAGAGGAGAGGGAACAGAAAAATGAGAAGACCAAAGAATTACTGGTTAAAAGAGAACATTTTTAATAGAGATGACTAACGTTAAAATTAAGGTTTGTACCACTGCAATATATGCCCATTGTGCCCCCACATAATGTTCAACGGAGTGCAAAAGTAGAAAATGGATAGAAAATGGATAGAAAAATGGAACAAAAAATAAATTTATAAAGAAGTTCTATTGCAGTACAGTTTGGAGCCTTAGGCACAAGGTTTCAGGTCTACTTTATCTAGACCTTAATAGGCTAATTGATAGCAACTAACATCTAAATTAGAAAGAAATAATTTAAATCGCTACAATCAAAAGCCATGTATATAATTGACTGTATTTGATTTTAATTTAATTTATATGAGAAGAATATACAGTTTTACCTCTGCCCCTGCTTTCCAGGAAGAATACTGATTTCACTTTCATAGGTTAAGAGGCAGAAATCTGCAGAGACAGGGCGTGAGAGTGTGGGACAGATTTCTACTGCCCATTCATATTTTATTCATCTCCCTTGTGGAGCAAGAGAGGATTACACTCCCTTGCCTATTACAGACAGTCTGAGCCACTTGACAAGGGATCAGTTGTGGCCAATGGGCCATCAGAGGAAGAGTCATGTGCATCAGCTATGGCTAGAAGTGTTTAATTGCTGAGTGAGACTCTTCAGCTCTCTCTTTCCTTCTCATGACAACCTTTGAGGCTACATGTTCCAAATGGTGGAATGGCAGAATGGCGGGGACTGGTCATCCTAGATTGCTTAGTTGTTGTGTATGTAAGACAGTTTTCTTGGAAACTCATAGAGGCCTGCAGTAAACTCTGAAGAAACAGGAAACAGATTTTTGTTATCTTACTGAAATTTTAGGGTTGTTTGCTATTAAGACATATTTCAGACTCGTGTAATACAGAAATTATCATCACAGAAATTGGGAGCTTCCAAAACATAAAAGTAAAATATGTGGCTTCTCTTTACTAACAGGTTGGGGAAGATGCTAATTATTGTAATCTAGAACGATGGTGATGGGTCTTCTGCTTGCAGTGACAAAATATGATTTGAAAGCTAGCTCATGAATTTGATAAATTTGTAGTCCTAGAAAAAGAGTTTGGAAAATTGAATGTTAGTCATCTGAATTGATTTCTGTTATCTTCTTTTGACAAAGTATTACTAAAAAAAAATTGATAAGCTCAGATAATAATTGGCTAGTTTTCAGGTTAAAATCAAAGAAAATGAAGAGATTCAAGAAATTTTGGAATATGCAATGCGGGGCAAATCAACTACTCTAAGATGGTAAATGAAATTTAGAAAGCCTTTTAAGTGGCAAAAGTAATTAAAACTCAGCTTTCCAATAAAGAGTAGAATGAAAACATGGCTTTTATACCTACTATTAAAACTTGCAAAAATTAGGGAGACTCAGAATAAAGATAATATTATAGATATGGTAAATAGTAATTCTTTTTATTGAATAGAACAACTTAGAAGAAATATCCCTTAAGGGTCAATATTTATTAAATAAGAAGCCTGCTAAGTTTTTGAGAGAGCTGAATAGCCAAAAAAACATGTAACTGGACTAGTACTTTCCAGACTTTATATATGCATTGATCCTCCAAACTTCTAAGGGTAGGAACAGTTTGAGGAAGCTGCTCCACACCAAAGAGTACATGTTCTTGATCTCCCACTTGAAGATGTAGCCAAGAAGTACAACTGAAAAGGAAATCTTTCAAAAGGAAGAGATGATGGCCACACAGAAAAATGAACAAGGAATACATCACAGAGAAACTGTGATTGTTTTAAGTAATAAAATCCTAAATTCACAGATATGATCTCTGCCATTTAACTTTGGTGGCTCCAAACCACAACGCTGGTCAGTGATCAAGTTCATTGTACATAACAGTGTTTATGAAAAAGGAAGAAATCAATTTAAAACATTTAAAAGACTTAGAAATTATATTATATTGATAATAGATTACTTTGGTATTAAAATGTACAAATCTTGATAATGTACAAATAAATGTACAAATGTACAAATCACTTGAAGAGTGATTTACTAATCTAGGTTAGTAAATTTAAAAAAGGTTACAATTAACCATTATTAACACTCTGTTCATTGCAATACTTTCTACATTCATTATTGGAATAGGAGATTTTAAAACCAATACACTATTATGTATTTTCTTCTAAGAAAATTGAGAGCAAACACAATTGAATTAAAAATCAAAGCGGAAGATGAATGTTTGAGGAAGTGAACAGGTAAACTGTAACTAGTTATTATGCCCATCAGATCAGTTTCCATTCAATAAGTAGGTTTTTGTGCTTTGTGTTAGTGTTAACTGCTAATTTGATATATATGTGTAAGAGAAATTTAGCACGTTTAGTTTTTAGAAAGTTAATAAGAAATTAACTACACTTGATAATCATGAGAACTTTTCATTTTTAAGATGTGACTATAGATAATACTTGAACCTATCTAACATCATTAATCATCTAGTAGATCAAATATTGTGCTTGATTATGAGATGCAATTAAGGAAACACAGATGCCAAATCTTTTCTATTTTTTGTCTTTGTCTTGGTGGTTGGGAATCCATAAAACAAAGAGAATTGGGACCATAACGTTGAAATTAAATTTTTCACAAGGATGGCATAAATGCAGACAGAATCATAAACAACTCATTTTGAGTATGGTTCAGACTAGAATATAATTATCTTTAGCCCTAGAAATCTGGAATTGAGTTAGAAGCTTTGCAGCAGATAAAATTGTATATAAAAGCACGACTTAAATCTTTAAAATAATTTTAAGGCAAGTTTAGAGAACACCAAGAGTGGCAGATATGAATAGCTGCCTGCATTATGTACATTCTAACATGCCTTAGTAAAACCACAATTTTATTTGGAGCATCTCTATGCCCAGTAAAATAATACTTGGCTTCTCCAGATTCTCTTTTAGCTAGAGTATCCATGTAATACATTTTTGGATTCTGTGACACAAAAATTTCCCTTTCCGTTTTCTCTTTCCATTTGATATCTACTTGGCCTATGAATGGGATGCTTGGATATGAAACGGCCATCTTATGCCTATCCTAACAGAAGCCCCAATTGACAGTCAGTACCAGTCACCAGATTTGTGAGTAAATAGATCTTCAGATGATTTTAACATTCAGTCTTTGAGTCTTTGAGGTGAGACTTAAGACACTGTGAAGCAGAGATAAGCTCTACCCTCTATACCCTTTCTGATTTCCTGACCCAGTAGAATACATGATCAAAAAACATAGATGGTTTGCTCTATTAAATTTTGGGATAATGTCTTATACAGCTACAGAATCAGAATGATAAGTCACTGAATATGAATATTAGGTAAACAGAAATAATATAGGTTCAGAATAAATCAGTAAATAAATCTCAAATATTGAATTTGTGTTTAGAAAACTCGTTCACAAGAAGAGTTCTAATCCAGGTTAAACTACATGTGAAAGCTATGTCTTAGTACCTTAGAAACAGTTGTTGAAGGTACTTGAAACTATGTGATGTTATCTAGACTTAAAACCTATAATTTTAAGAAGAGGCCAGTCTCATTAAATTAAAAAGTGCCTCTAGTGGATGGTCAATCATTAGAATATATCACTTTGGGGATCAAATAGAAAATCTGAAGACTTGTGTAGATATACAAAACCTATTAAACAAGTTCATAAAAACACCTTCCTGGTATTTGCGGGGGGGGGTGGGGAGGATATTAGAGGAAAAAAATTATTTTCATTACATAGAAAATTTGGGAACAAATTTCCATATGAGATTTCACTAATGAAATTTTAATGTAAAATGGATCAAGAAGTAGCATTTTTCTCAAGCTTTGAAGAATATGCTGTTGCTACATTGAATATTGCCACCAATTGAGAATCACACAGAAAAGAAGTCTAAGATGAAAAAAGATATTCTTGTATATGCCTCCTCCCTGTGAAGATCTCTTGTTATCTTTCTTCCCTCACTTTTCCTATGAGAACCCCTTCCTTCTAGCTAGTAGCCAGGTGCCTCTACCAAAGATGTTTCTGTACCATCTCTACAATATAATCACTTAAAAGCCCAAATGAATTAAATTAGAAACTTTTTCCCATAAAAAGAAAGGGAGAAAAAAGCCTTATTTCCTAGATAATATGAACCTTTTGTAAATACTCACTTTTAATCAGTAAACCATTATTTGGTTTACTTTTTCAATAGTTACAGAAATCTAAACATACCAACAAACACATCTTGAGAAGAGATGAAGTAAAAATAAAGGCATGCTACTTTTAAATAAATCTTTGAATGACATAGATACACAAAAAAATACAGGTGAAAAAAGCCAAAATATTACTTCTAATTTAAATATCAAATGTGGATGGGACTATTAATAGGAACCATTTTTTATAACAATGATAAGGAAAACAAAAATGAAGTGATGATTACATTGTACGTATATGTAAAACTAATCACATTATATAAATTTAATTTTGTAAATATTTTAACTTGAATAAATATATTTTCTGCTTAATAGTGCCTTTATCTCATGAGTAATAAATGTACATAAAGTTTAGAAATTTAAGACTAAAGAATTTGTTCTCTGCTGTGTCTTAACTATTAGAATTAAAATCTATTAGAGGGGAGAAAAGAAAGATAGTCTATCTTCCTGATGATAGGTAACCTCTAGTTTTCTATATTTCTTACAAATGAACATTAACAGGGAATCTCAAATTTATCTTATTACTGATGCCAAACCACATTTAAATGGTGAGGCACTGACCAACAAGAAAAGTGGCTGCATTTGGTAGAGAAGCATTATAATATTAATGTAGGAACACAAGTTAAAATTTCACTGGATTTGGAAATACAGATAATCATCTTTGCAGTAAGTTTCATATGCAGAGGGAAAAAGAAAGAATCCCTTCATATGTTGACTTCTGTAACTTTCAATTTCATTAGTTTGACTGACTCAGATATAAGTCAGAATCACTGAGAATTTCTTGAAAACATATCACTATGTAGGAGAAATGTTTGTTGAAGTGAAAAATCAATGCACAAAATATTAATGATGCTGTGACAAAGTTGTTTTGTCTTTTTCTTTTCAGACAAGCAAAACAAAATGTCAAAGTAATAAAAAAAATGGAGATAGTAAAATAACGAGAATAAGGTAGAATACCTGTTATTGTTACTTCCTGACTTCTAAATAGTATTCTGAATAAATAACTACTATATTTGAAAATTTGAGAAGAAATAAAAATCCAAAAACCTTCACCAAGCAGGATTTAGGAAATTTGACTGGCAAGATTAGCAATGACAACTTACTGAAAATAAAAGAGGGAAAAACTTCCTTGTGTTCACTGTGAGGTGATTCTGACAAATGAGCCAATACTCCATAATCTGTACAGAAAACAATGAGGCAAAAATGGTTTGCCTATAATAAAAATAAATGAGGTGAATATTGGCTGTTTCCAACCATATTTAAATCATATTTACTTTAACTCTCATATTCTCTTCCTGATTATTGTACTTGACATGGGTTGATCAACATGAGAGTATATGGAATAGGAGCAATTTCAAAGTCTACACTGTATGTTCTTAAAAATCTGAGATTTGTTTGGACAGACTAGTAAGGAATAAAACTGGAAGTTGTGCACTGTGTATAATTAGATAGTTGAAGATACTCAAGAAACTTTGAAGAGTCTTCTGTGTCCTTAGGATTCCAATCGAAATGGCTAGCCCCCAAAATTTAGAAGCATTTTTCAGGGAGAGAATAAAATCTGTCACAATTCAGGCAAAAAAAAAAAAATCTAACTGAAATAGATACTGGTGAAGGTATATTTTAGGAAGTACATTTCTTAATCACATTCACCTACACGAACTTAAAAATGTAGGAAATTTTATTCATACATTAATGCATTATTTCATTAATTAATGAATTTTATGTTTTGTTTCATTAAACAGTTTAGTTTGAAGACTTCTGCTTTCTGGCTCAGCATATAAAAACTTAGATGTCACCACTGAATCCTAACAACCAGTTAATAGGCAAACAAATTGAAAAAATCAACAATCTCCCTAGATCTTTCAGAGAAGTGAGATCACAGGGAAAACCTGGACCTGTGATTCTCTGTACTTGCCTGTCATTCAAGGCAAGTACAGAGAATCACATCTTACCAGAGCAGAAACTTCTCAGGGAATCAGTGCCAGGTTAGGAAAATATAAACTGTAGTTGATAAAATTCTGGAGGCTCAGTGTGAACAACTCTTCAAAGTTAAAAACTCTAGGGGAACCCAGTCATAGGGAGGCCCTCACACTTTTGTGAGTTTTACTGCCAGGAGCTCTTCCAGGTCCTTAGAGTGAATATCTGAGAAAAATTCCCTCCGGGCAAAGAGAGGGCAAAAGTAACCATTTTGAAATATGCCAGAGCATTCTGTTTTTAATAAGACCTCCTCTCAGGAGAAACTATTTTTACCAGATCCTAATCTGCTAGAGTTGTATCAGAGCCTAACCTACCTGGGGGAAGGAAAATGCCAAATTCCAACTGGCTCTGGTTTCCATGTGGAGGAAGAAAAATATCCAATTAAAGCCTCTTCTAGGCATCCTGTCCCACTGAAGGGAGGAAAAAAACCCGGAGAAGCACTGATCAAGTTCCCAGTCTAGAGGCACAGGCTCACCAAAATACTGAGACCTAATTATATGACAATAGAATGCATTCCTTTCCCCCACATCTTACCACCACCCCGCTATAGGGCTGTTTTTCAGAGTTCCTTTCAACCAGTACATCATGTTTAGATTTAATATATATATACATACACACACACACACACACACACACACACACATATATATATATATATATATATATGGTACACTAAAAGGTAAAAAACATAGTTTGAAGAGACTGAACAAGCAACAGAATACATATGGCATGGACGCTGGAATTGCCAGACATGGAATGTCAGCTATGATTAATATACAAAGGGCTCTAATGGAAAAGGTAGAAAGCATGGAAGAATATATAGATAATATGAACAGAGAGATGCTAAACATCAAAAACACTGTAACAGAAATGAAAAATGCCTTGAATGGGCTCATAAGTGCATTGAACATGGCTGAGTAAAGAATCTGAGTTTGAGGATATGACAATAGAAATTTCTAAAATAGAAAAGCAAAGAGAAAAAAGACATTAAAAAATCCCCCAGAATATCCAAGAACTGTGGGACAACTATAAAAGGTGTAACACATAGGAAATTGGAATACCAGAAAAAGGAGAAAGAGACAAAGAAAAGGAAGAGAAGCAGTATTTGAAGCATAATGAATCAAAATTACCCCCCACGTTAGTATCAGACACACACCACAGATTTAGGAAGCCCAGATAACACTGAGCAAGATAAGTCCCTCAAAATAAAACTACACCCAAATAGACATGTCATATTCAAACTTCAGAAAATCAAGAATAAAGAAAATAGGAACTTTATCATACAAGAAAATTTTACCTTTACAAAGTTGACTCTGACGAGTGCATGAAAAATGGATTAGCATAGAAAGTACTGGATGAGGAGGAGGAAAAACGGCAAAGTAAAGGTGACCTCCTGGCTCCCTGCTCCCAGAGAAAGAGGTGAAGAACTTGGTCTGCTACGCACAAGTGGATCACTCCCATGCAAGAACGGCATTGAAACTGCAGAGAAACAGTGGGAGACACTCAACACGGGAAAAAAAGAAAAGGTGAATGGGAGATAGGATCACGAAGTCTGAAGAGTGTGAGATAAACAGTAGAGAATAGAGCATAGGACGGCTGCGCCAGCCTGGCCAGCGAGTGCAGTGGGATCTGACCCACCGGAGAATGTCCTGCTTCCCCACTGACTTCCACACCCACTCAGACGGGGACCAGCCTGAAGTTGGTGCAAAATCGAGGCAGGAGAGTTTGGGCTCTGTGGAGAGGACAATAGTAGGAAGCATCTTGAACTCCCCAGAGCTCTGTGCTAGGACTGCACTGGGCAGTGGACTGCTCTGAGCTACCGCTGAGGGTGTTAGGAGACAGGCACCTTGCCTCTGACAGTCAGCGGGACCAGAATAAGGGAAGGAACACTGAAAAGAGTTCTCTACCCTGAAAACCGCTGCGGGAGATTAGGCTGGCTCAGAACGGGTCAGAAAGCGCAAGACCTCCTGTCAGACAGGCCCGAGATTGCGGGAGGGCGACACACAAAAGACAGTGGGCGTCCTGCTGACTCAGCTCCCCAATCCGGCATCCGCCAACTCCTGAATAGTTGCCCCCAGTGCTAACGCTCTACAGGCGGGTGGTTGCCATTTTTGGGGTCCACAACCCAGATACTGTGGTGCATACACTACGGTTTCCGGCAGCAACCTTCCTCCAGCCCATGGACTTTCGCGACAAGCTCCACACTTCCCTTACCTGTTGTCAACTAGCCGGGCCCATTTTTGATGGGCAAATTTTGAGTGCTTCCCCAGTCATGGGAGGCTGGCACCTGTGGGATTCACAAGCTCTGAGGCTCTGGGCAGACTAGGGCATCACCGCTCCCCGTAGCGCAGCAACTTTCACACCAAAAGTGGTAGGCTCCACCCCTAGAGGTAGGGAGAGGCAAGAAAAGCCACTTTCCCTGAGCGACTGGTGTGAAGCTATAAGGCCTTGGTGCAGATCAATTGTTGACAGCTCAGTGACTCGGCCTGTCAGACCAGCTAAGGTCATCCAGTAGGATCATAACTCGAGCCTGATCTCCGCATCCAGGAGCCTGCCAACAGTGGGGTTTGGGGTCAGGGAAGGAAAATCCTGGCCAGAGGCCACAACAGGTGCACCAAGTAACCCCTCCCATCAGGAGCAGCCTCCCAAGTGTGGTGGAAAAACCCTGAATAACATATTAGTGGCTCCCTCTTGTGGCAGATCAAGCAACCATAGAAGCGCACACATCCAGGCTGGTAGGCAGCAGCTTGGATCTACCTTGCTCCTACCACCACTTTAAGGGGGAATGGGGTCCAAGTAACACTCGGGAGTGGCAAGATCCTTCCTAAAGATTGGGCCATTAGTATTCCTCACCCAGGGACCAGAAACCAACACAGAGGCATCAGATTAGCTCAATAATTGGCTCCTTCACATAAACTACAACCAATGACAGAGAGGCTAACCGCACAGCTCAACACAGCACCTTCCACCTCAAACTATTAGAGGGCAATGGCATCTACACACAGGTGTGATTCACAACATGGGAGCTTAAGCTGGGGGACAAAACTCACTAATCTCCACTGGGTAAGAGGTGAAGACAATAGGTCAGAGGTAACCCAACTTGCCAAAATACCTCTAAGGCAATACAAGACCAGTGCACAACCTCCCACCACTGTTAAGGAATGTCCCTTGGGGGCTTGAAGTAAGGGCACAAACCAGTCCTAGTGCTCCCAGTTCTCAATCAATTACCCTGATGAGAAAGAACCAGAGAAAGAACACAGAGAATATGAAAGAACAGAGAGAAAAGTCACCCCCAAAAGAAATCATGAGACCCTCAAAATTGGATAATAATTACAATGAAATGGTTAAATTGATAGAGGAAGAATTCTGAATATGGATTATAAGGAAACTTGATGAAATTGAAGAGAAAATAGAAACTCAACACAAAGAAACCACAAGAACAATACAGGAAATGAATGAAAAATTCTCTAAAGAAATTTAAATATTACGAAAAAAACAAACAAAAATCTTGGAAATGAAGGAGACATTCAAGGAACTTCAAAACACAGGGAAAGCCTTAAGAATAGAATGGATCACAAACAGGAGAGAATTTCAGAGCTTGAAGATAATGCCTATGTGCTAAACAAATCAGATGAAGGAAAAGAAGACAGAAGCAAGAGACAAGAGGAGAACATACAAGAAATGTGGGATTATGTAAAGAAACCAAATATAAGAATTATAGGCATCTTGGAGAGAGAATACGAAAATACACAAGGCCTGGAAAATCCATTTTTGGAATACTGGAGGAAAATACACCTGGCCTGGCCAGAAACCTAGATATCCAGATATAAGAAGCACAGAGAACTCTTGGGAGACTCAACATAAAGAGGCAAACACCACTCACATAATTATCAGGCCAAAGTAAACACAAAAAAGGAAATCCTTTGCACAGTAAAACCAAAATAACAGATAACCTACAATGGAAAACCTATCAGACTAACTGCAGACTTCTCAAATGAAACCCTACAAGCCAGAAGGGACTGGGGACCCTTGCTCAATCTTCTTAAAAAGAACAATGGCCAACCTAGAATTCTTTATCTGGCAAAACCAAGCTTCATCTATGAGGGAGAAATAAAGACTGTCCCAGACAAGCAATCACTGATGGAATTTGCAAAGAACAGACTTGCTCTGCAGGAAGTACTCAGACCTGCATTATATACTGAAAAGCACAATAGACACCCACCAAATTAAAAACACTCAAGACTTAAAGCCCAGAACTTGGATTCCACAATGGCTTGAGAGATAAAACAAAACAGTAAAAACCTACCCAAAAATATGAACAGAAATCTACCCAAATATCAATCCTCTCAATAAATGTCAATGGCTTGAATTGTCATTTGAAGAGACATAGACTAGCTGAGTGGATAAAACATTATAAGCCAACTATCTGCTGTCTCCAGGAAATGAATCTAACCCACAAAGACACTTTCATACTCGAAGTCAAGGGTTGGAAAACAAACTTTCAGGAAAATGGACACCAAAAGAGAGTGGAGCTAGTGACTCTGATTTCATACAGCATAAATTTTAAAATAGCAAAAGTCAAGAAAAAGATGGTCACTATATAATGGTGAAAGGAAAAATCCAACAAGAAGACTTAACAACTCTTAATATCTATGCACCCAACACAGGAGCACCCAGATATATAAAGCAAACCCTGTATGAACTAAATAGCATGATAAACAGTAATGTCATAGTAGAAGGGGATTTCAATACCCCACTGTCTGAAATGGACAGATCTTCCAAACAAAAAATAAGCAAAGAAATAATGGACCTAAACAGAGCTCTAGAACAAATGAGTCTAAGAGACATCTACAGAATATTGCACCCAAAAAAAGCCAAATATACTTTCTTCTCATCAGCTCGTGTAACTTTCTCCAAAATTGACCACATCCTAGACCGCAAATCAGACCTCAACAAATTTAAAAAAATGGAAATTGTACTATGTATTTTCTCAGACCATAGTGCTATAAAACTAGAGATCAATTCCAACAGAAATGCTCACTGCTTCACAAAGTCATGGAAATTAAACAATTTATTGCTAAATTACTGCTGGGTGAAGGAAGAGATTCAGGTGGAGATAGAAAAATTCTTTGAATTAAATGATAATGGGGCCACAAGCTATCAACCCTGTGGGATACAGCAAAAGCATTCCTGAGAGGAAAACAAACAGCTTTAAATACTTTCATCCAAAAGACAGAAAGATCACAAATCATCAAACTAATAAACTGTCTCAAAGAAACGTAAATGGAAGAGCAAATTAATTCTAAACCTGGCAGAAGAAAGAAAATAACTAAGATTAGAGCAGAAGTAAATGAAATTGAGAACAAAAAAATTATACAGAGATCAATAAAACCAAAAACTGTTTTTTTAAAAGATAAACAAAATTGATAGCCTTATTGCTAGATTGACAAGAACTAGAAAGGAAAGGACTTTAATAAACTCAATCAGAAAGGAAAAAGGGGAGGTTACTGCAGATATCATAGAAACACAAAACTTTATCTTTGAATACTATAAAAATCTATGTGCCCAAAGGCTGCAAAATGTGGAGAAAATGGACAAATTCTTGGAAACACACAGTCTCCCTAAGCTCAATCAGGAGCAAATAGAACACCTGAACAGACCAATATTAAGTGCAGAAATTGAAGAAGCAATAAAAAATCTTCCAAAAAAAAAGTCCCAGACCAGATGGGTTCACACCCAAATTTTACCAAACATACAAAGAAGATCTCATACCTATACTGCAGAAATTATTCCACAACATTGAGAAGGATAGTATCCTCCCCAACTCATTCTACAAAGCCAATATCACCTTGATACCAAAGCCAGGAAAGGATGTAGCAAAAAAAGAAAACTACAGACCAATATCCTTCATGAATAGAGATGCAAAAATTCTCAAAAAATTTAGCAAACTGAAACCAACAGCACATCAAAAAAATAATTCATCACGACCAGATGGACTTTATCCCAGGGATGCAAGGCTGGTTCAACATATGCAAATATATAAATGTTATTCACCACATAAATAAAAGCAAGAACAAAGACCATATGATTCTCTCAGTAGACACAGAAAAAGCATTTGATAAAATCCAGCACACTTTTATGATAAAAACCCTCAAAAAATAGATATAGATGGGACATTCTTTACAATTATTAAGGCCATATATGACAAACCCACAGCCAATGTCACATTGAATGAGGAAAAATTGAAAGTATTCCCTCTTAGAACTGGACCCAGACAAGTTTGCCCACTATCTCCACTTCTATTCATCATAGTTCTGGAAGTCCTTGCCAGAGCAATCAGATAAGAGAAGGGAATTAAGTGTCTTTGAATGGGGGCAGAAGAATTCTAACTCTCACTCTTTGCTGATGGTAGGCTATTGTACCTAGAAAATTCCAAGGATTCAGCCAAATTACTCCTGGAATTGACAAACGAATTCAGTGAAGTCTCAGGATACAAAATTAATGCACACAAATCAGTGACATTCATATATGCCAATAAAAGTCAAGCCTAAAATCAAATCAAAGATGCAACACCTTTCATAATAGCATCAAAGAAATTTAAATATTTAGGAATATATTTAACAAAGGAGATGAGAGATATTTATAGGGAGAACTACAAAACACTGGGAAAAGAAATTGTAGACAATGTGAACAGATGGAATTCCATACCATGCTCATGGATTGGTAGAATCAATATTGTTAAAATGTCCATTCCACCTAAAGTGATCTACAGAATTAATGCAATCCCTATTAAAATTCCACCATCATTCTTTACAGATTTAGAAAAAATAATTCTATGCTTTGTGTGGAACCAGAGAAGATCTGGTACAGCCAAAGTAATCTTAAGCAAAAAGAAAAAATTGGAAGGCATCTGTGTGTCAGACTTCAATCTTTATTATAAAGCTATCGTAACTAAAACAACATGGTACTGGCACAAGAACAGAGATATAGACTTTTGGAATAGGACAGAGATCCCACATATCAAACCATCTTCATGTTGTCAACTAATCTTGAACAAAGCAGACAATAGTATACATTGGGGGAAAGAATCTCTGTTCAATAAGTGGTGCTGGAAAAACTGGAAATCCACACGCAGAAGATTGAAATTGGATCCCCATCTCTTACCTCTAACAAAAATCAACTCATGTTGGGTAACAGGCTTAAACCTAAGGGGTGAAACCTTAAGAATTGTGGAAGAAAATGTGGGGAAGACTCTTTTAGACATTGGCCTAGGTAAAGAAGTTATGAAGAAGAACACCAAAGCAATCACAGCAGCAAGAAAAATAAACAAATGGAACTTGATCAAATCAAAAACCTTCTGCACAGCCAAGGAAACTGTTCTTAGAGTGAACAGACAACCTACAGAATGGGCAAAAATATTTGCTTTCTACACATCTGATAAAGAGCTGATGACAAGAATCTATATAGAACTTAAGAAAATCAACAAGAAAAATCAAACAACTCCATCAATAAATGGGCAAAGGACATGAACAGAAACTTTTCAAAAGAAGACAGAATAATGGCCAGAAAACATATAAAAAGGTGCTCGACATCTCTAATCATCAGGGAAATGCAAATCAAAACTACAACAAGATATCACCTAACTCCAATGAGAATGGCTTCTATCAAAAAGTCCCAAAATAACAAATGCTGGTGTGGATGTGGAGGGATTGGAACACTCTTACACTGCTGGTGGGACTGCAAATTAGTACAACCTCTGTGGAATGTAATTTGGAGATACCTCAAAGAGCTAAACATAGAAATACCATTTGATCCAGCAATCCCACTACTAGGCATCTATTCAAAGGAAAAAAAGACATTCCATAATAAAGACATCTGCACTCAAATGTTTATGGCAGCACAATTTACAATTGCAAAGATGTGGAAACAACCCATATGCCCATCAATATATGAATGGATTAATAAAATGTGGTATATGTATACCATGGAATACTACTCAACTACAAAAAACAATGGTGATCTAGTACCTCTTGTATTACCCTGGATGGATTGAGCCCGTCCTTCGAAATGAGGTATCACAAGGATGGAAAAACATGCACCACATGTACTTGCCATCAAACTGGTACTAACTGATCAACAGTAAAATTCTCCCATGGTAGTGATACTCACTGGCTGCCGGTCAGGTAGGCGGGTTAGGGGGGTTGAGCAGGTGGGGTGGGTAAACCCACAGCTAATGGAGACAGGGTGCACTGTATGGGGGAAGGACATGCTTGTGTCCCTGGCTTGAATGAGGCAAATGCATTTCATGTAACCAAAATTTTTGTACCCCCATAATATCCTGAATTAAAAAAAAGAAGAAGAAAATACTGGATGAAAAGAATCAAATTACATCTATAAGATGATGGATAAATTTTATTTTAATGTGATAAGAAAATTATTGATTAATTATAAAAACTAATATAGAATTTAGACATAGCAGATGTTTGATATATATTGAATAAGTGACTGAAAGAGTGAATATATTTGTAAACAGTTTAACTCAAAAAAAAAAAGAAGAAAAAAAAATAATATTAAAAGAAAACAAAGAGAAAGTACACTTTACCTATTTAGGTGAAAAGATAAGAATTGCATCAGACATGTCCCCTCAAATCACATAAGCAAGAAGAAAGTAGAGTGAAATGTTTAAAATACTGAGGGGAAAAAAAGACACCAACCTAAAATTCTGTATCCTGTGAAATTAGTTTTCAAAAGTGAAGAAAAAATAGATTTTCTCAGAGAAGCAAAAATTGGGATAATTTATTGCGAATAGACCTGCCTTGAAAGAAATCTTAAAAGAACTTCTTCAAAGAAAAAAAAGATATAGGTCAAAAACCTGGATCTACATGAAGTAAGAAAAAGCATTGGAGAAGGAATAAGTGAAGGTAAAATAAAACTTTTACTTTTCTTATTCTCGACTGATTTAACACATAACAGTTTCCTCAATAGAATGATAGCAACACTGTATTTAATTAAATGCATATATATAATGAAATATACTTATATACTGTGCATGTTTATGTGTCAGTGAAAATGAATGAAAGCAACAATACAAAGGGTGAGAGAGAGTAATTAGGAATATTTTATCATTATAAGGTACTTGCATTACCCATGAAGTGGTGTAGTATTATTTAAAAATGGAGTTGGATTAGCTATAAATGTATAGTGTAAACTCTAGGGAAACCACTAATAAAAGTAAAAAAAAAAAGTACAAATGATAAGCTAAAAAGAAAAAATAAAATGATAAAATGTTCAATTAAAACAAAAGTCAGGAAATAATGTGGAAGACAAAAATAGGAACAAAGAAAAAGAGCCACAAATAGAAAACGGTAAAAAAAAATAGTTATTAACTATCACTTATAAAACTATCACTTTAAATGTCAATGGTCAAATGTACATTTTGAAAGACAGAGACTTTCAGAGTGTACCAAAAACCAAAATCCAGGATTATGTTGTCTACAAGAAACCTCTTTTAAATATAAAAACACACATAGAATAAAAGTAAGAGACTGGAAAAAATTGTGCCATGCTAAAATTAATGAAAAGAAAGCAGGAGTAGCTATATTAATTGAGGCAGAGCAGACTTTGAAAAGGCAAGTTATCAGGGATTAGGAGGGGCATTACATATTGATGAAAGGGTCAATTCTCCAAAGAGACATAAAAATCTTTAATGTGTTTTGCCCAGCAACAGAGCATCAAAATATTTGAGGCAAAAACTGATAGAACAGCAAGGAGAAATAGATGAATTCACTATCAAAGCGGAGACCTTAACATTCCTCTATCACAAATGGACAGAACCAAAAGACAGAAAATCACATAAGGATATAATTAAACTCAACAACACCATCAATCAACTGAACATAATTAACATCTATAGACAACTTCAACGGCAGCAGATTACACATTCTTCTCAAGCTCACATGGAATATTCACCAAGCTAGACCACATTACAGGTCATAAAATGAACTTTAAAATATTTAAAAGGATGGAAATCAAACAATGTCTGCTATCAGACCACAATAGAATTAAATTGGAAATCAATAACAGATACTTAGACAGCTCCAAAATACTTGGAGATTAAATGACACACTTCTAAATAACACATGTGTTAAAGAAGAAGTTTCAAGAGAAAATTTTAAAAATTGTTTGAACTAAATTAAAATAAATAGGCAATATATCAAAATATGTGAGACACAGAAAAGCAGCACTTAGAGGAAAATTTGTAGCATTGAATGTATGTAGTAGAAAAGAAGAAACATCTAAAATCAATTATCTAAGCTTCCACTTTAGGAAACAAAGAAAAAAATAAAAATTTATTGTAAAGTAAGCAGAAGAAGAAATATAAAAATTAGAGCAGAAATTAATGAAATTAAAAAGAAGAAATTAATAAAGAAAAATTATCAAAACCAAAGGTTGTTCTTTGAAAACATTAATTAATTAATAATGATAAAAACTCTACCCAGGCTAAGGAAGGAGAGAGAAAAATATCATACAAATTAATAACATCAGAAGTAAAAGATGAAATATCAGTACAGATCCCACCAAAAAGGATAATAAATTAATGTTATGAATAGCTCTATGCTTCCCAAATTTAATAACCTAGATGAAACAGACCAATTCCCTGAAATACTCAATCTGCCAAGACTCAAATAAGAAGAAATAGACAATCTGAACTGGTCTATATATATTAAAGAAATTGAATCAATAATTAATAAGTTTCCAAAACAGAAAGCACCAGTGCCAGATACATTCACTGGTAAATTCTACTAAACACATAAAGAAGAAGTTATCCCAATTTTCTACAGTCTCTTTCAAAACATACAAATGAAGGGAATACTTCCTAACTCATTCTATGAGGCCAGTATTAACCTAAGGCCAAAATCAGACAAATACATTACAAGGAAAGAAAACTGCATACCAAATACCTCTCCTGAATATAGATGCAGAATTCTCCACAAAATATTAGAAAATAAATTCCAATAATGTATAGAAGGAATTACAGAACACAAGATAGAATTTATCACAGGTATGTAAGGCTAGTTCAACATTGAAAAGTGAAGGAATGTAATCCACCCTGTCAACAGACTAAAGAAGAAAAATCACATGATTATTTCAATAGATGTAGAAACAGCATTTGACAAAATCCAACACCTATTCTTGATAAAAAATCTCAGCAAACTAGAAATAGAGAACTTCCTCAACTTGTTAAAGAACATCTCCAAAAAACCTACAGCTAACATCATACTTAATGGTAAGAAATTTGACACTTTCCTACTAAGATGAGTAAGAAGGTGATCCCTCTCGTCACTGTTTTTCAACATGATAGTGGAATTCCTAGCTACTGCAATAAGACCAGAAGGAAAGGAAAGTTATACTGATTGAGAAGGAAGAAATAAAACTGTCTTTGTCCTCACAAGACGTGATAATCTGTGTAGCAAAAGAAACAACAACAACAAAAACTTGCAGAACTAGTAAGCAATTATAGCAAGGTTACAAAACACAAGATTGATACAATTAATAAAAAGATGCACCACATAATATGTCATCAGGGAAGTGCAAATTAAAAGAATAACGAGATACCACTACACATCCTTTAGAATGGCTAAAATCCAGAACACTGACAACGACAAATGAAGATGATGTGGAGCAACAGGAACTCTCATTCATTGCTGGTGGGAATGCAAAGTGGTGCGTGCACTCTGGAAGATGGTTTGGCAGTTTCTTACAAAACTAAACAAAGTCTTACCATATGATCCAACAATCACACTCATTAGTATTTACCCAAATGAACCAAAAACTATGTCCCACTAAAACCTACACATGAATGTTTGTTTATAGCAGCCTTATCTATAATTGCCCAAACTTGGAAGCCACCAAGATGTCCTTAGAAGGTGAATGGGTAAACTGTGGTACATCAGACAATGGAATGTCATTCCATATAATAAAAAAAAAATGAGCCATCAAGCCATGAAAAGACATGACAGGAACTTAAATGCATAGTACTAAAAGAAAGAAGCCAATCTGAAAAGGTTACATACTGTATGATTCCAGCTATATGATATTCTGGAAAAGGAAAAACTATGGAGACAATAAAAATTTAAGTGACTGCTAGGAGTTAGCAGGGAAGGAGGAAAGCATAGATGATTTTTAAGGCAGTGATAATATGCCATGTGATACTACAGTGGTGAACCTGTCATTATAAGTCAACACCCATAAAATGTGCAGCACTAAGAGTGAACTCTACAATAAAGATGTGTCAATGCAGGTCCATCTATTGCAACAAATGTACCACTGTGGATGTGGATAGTCGGGGAGGTTGTGCATGTGTGGGGACCTTATGGAAACTCTCTGTGTTTTCTTCTTAGTTTTTCTGTGTACCTAAAACTGCTCTAAAAAATAAAGTTTACTAACAAAAAAATTTAGTTTTAAAAATTTTGATGTAATAACATATGGCTGCTTATTCTTACTTCTTTAGTGCAAAAATTTGGGAGTCAACATAGATTTAATTTCTGTCTGTGTGACTTTGAGAAACTTATTCCATTTCTTTGACCCTCAGATTCCTAATCCATCAAATAGGGTTAAAAAACCTACTTCTAGGATTGTAATAAGTTTCTTATGTAAACATTATTACTGTATCTAATCTTAAATACTGACTTTTTAAATCATTGGAACAATATTATTCTCTCTGAAAATAAATCTTCTTATTTAAGTCTTTTTAAATTTATTAATTCTAATTTCATTATATGGTACACCAAGAAGACATATATTTGGGGAGGGTTTGGGGAAACGTGGGTGAAGCTGCCTTTGGAGTGCATAGTCTGCTGCTGGTGGACATTTCTTAATTACACTCACCTACACAAACTTAAATGTAGGGATTTTGATTCATATGTTAATGCATTAGCAAAATGTTGAGGCCAGGCATGGTGTCACACACCTGTAGTCCCAGCCACTTAGGAGCCTGGGTTGGGAGGATTGCTGAAGCCCAGAAATTCGAGGGTGTAGTGTGATATGATCTTACCTATGATAGCCACTGCACTCTAGCCTGGGCAACTTAGTGAGAACCCATCTCTAAATAAATAAATAAATAATAAAATAAATAAGATATAAACACACATGACTAATGTGATTTGACCTATAAGTTCTATAAATAATGAGAGGTAGTAAGCTTGGGGCATAAGAAATGTTGGGCTTCCTTTGAGAGAGAATTTCCTTAGGTAAGGCCATGAATTCTTACCCAAGGGAAAACAAGCCTCCTCAGTCACAGAAGAAGCTGCTTCTGCTTATAAGGAGAGCTCAACAGAATGTTGGTACTTGGGCTTAGATATTTATAAATCTATATAAATTTTCCTATCCCTACTCTCATGACCCCACTCTCTCCCAATAAATGACTTTTATACGAGAGATCTCTCAAAGCTATGAATTGAACTTACACTGGAATTCAACAATCAACAGATTCCAATTACGCATCAAATATCCACCTGAGTATGTTCTTCAATTGCAAGAAATAAAAGATGCCTTTAGGGCAGTCATAGAAACCCTTCAGTCTTCTGATTTTGCCAAGGCACAGACTTGGCATTCTCTCTTTCACCCTCTTTATTGTATTTTTGTTTGTTTGTTTGTTTTATATCTGGGTTCTCAGTTCTGTTCCATTGATCTATGTCTCTGTTTTTATGCCAGTACCATGCTGTTTTAGTTCCTATAGCCTTGTAGTATAGCTTGAAGTCTGATAAATTGATGCCTTCCAATGTTTTCTTTCTGCTTAAGATTTCTTTTGCTATACAGGCTTTTCTCTGTTTCCATACAAAGCGTAGAAGCTCTGACTTGGGCGGGGCAAAGGCAATATATGTAACCTAAACATTTGTCATTTGTACCCCCATAATAAGCTGAAATTAAAAAAACAATATATATGGTATTTTTCCTATCAATCACTAATTAAAGTACTCATGGAGATTCAGCAATAACCCAAAGTGAACCAAAGAAAAAGCTACAGAGCTAAATCTTGAGAAGAATTCTGCTTGATAAGTCATGACACATTCTTGTACTACATACAAAACAATCCACATTCTGGACAAAAATAAATCCCCCAAATAAGATAGAACATGTGAAAAAATTCAGAACACAGTGAACAGCCTTATCTCCTACATACATTGGCTTTTCTCCCTCTTATAGCTAAGTGGAACTATGTTGATCCAAATGTTATGTTCAGAAGTATAGAATTCGAAAAGCAAGTAGCAGTACTAGGGAAGAAGTAAAGGAATTAGATAGGATATGGCTTTTTATGTTCTAAGTAGAATTCCAACAGTAAATGAATGTTGGAACAAGAGAATCTTAGCACTGAAGCAGCAGATGATCCAAGTTCAGTTTACAGAACTACTCTACGAATTGCAAATCAAGCTTAGGCTGGTGCTTCAGGCTGAGATTTAAAAGGATAAACCACCTACCATTCAAATAAATTGTGACAGGAGACACCAGACCTGGTATCTACCCTGAAGGCAAACACTCTGCCCATTCAAGGCAAATAAAAATACATCTACAAATTACTACACCAGTATGAAGAAAAAGGAAATTATACCTAATAGTCACAGGAAAAATATAACTTTGAAAATAACCTTCACAAGAAAAATAGACTTTTTTTTTTAGCAAGCAGCAGCTTGTTGTCCTCGAAAAAATGCAAGAGGAAATGAGTTATATGAAGCAGAAGCAAGAAGCCTTAAGGCGAAACTGACTGAGTTAAGATGACGGGGGAAGGGGGGGCTGGCAGCATCAGAGTGGCATAATAAAGATACACATTGGAGGTCGTCCCAATTGGATTTGATTACAGAAAATCTAGTTAGTTGTATGGAGGATAAATATGAGAAATTTACCCAGAATGCAGAGAAAAAGGAATTATTAAAGATTAAGTAAAATAACATGTAAAAAGATAAAAGAATAGGAATCTAATCCAAGAATTAGAATCATTAGTCTTCCAGAAGACAAAAAAAGCATCACAGTGCAGAGTGACATAAAACAAAATTATTTCTTGATCTAAATAACAAACAAACAAAAACACCTAAATTCATATAAATAGGCTCATCAATTTAAGGGTATGGTAACTTAAATAAGGGTTCTCCAAAGATATTCACGTCCTTATAGCTAAAACTTACGAATGTCACCTTATAGGGCAAAAGGGACTTTGCAGATAGGATTAAATTAAGGATTTTTAAATGGGGGGATTATACTGAATTATCTGGTTGAGCTCTAAATGTAATCACAAGTGTCCTTAGAAAAAGGGATGAGGGACATTTGACCACAGACATGGAGAAAGAAGGCAATGTGGCCAGGGACACAGAGATTGGAGTGATGTGGCCACAAACCAAGAAATGCCAGCAGCCACCAAAAGCCGGAAGAGGCAAAGAACAGATTCTCAACTGTAGCCTCCAGAAGGAACCAGCCCTCCCAACAAACCTTGATTTTAGCCCAGTGAGACTTGTTTTGGAGTTCTGTTTTCCAGAACTGTAAAAGAAAACATATGTGTTGTTTTATGCCACTACATTTTTGGCAATCCGTTACAGCAATAAGAAACAAATACAGATTAAGACATAAATTTATAAAAAAAATCTTGAAAAATATTTGTAACTCAAGAAAGAAATAAAGCCTAAAAGAATCCAGGAAGAAAAACAAACCAAAAATTAACAAGTAAACTTGTAAAAAAATATGACTGATCTCGTGACTCTTCTGCACAAACTAAACTTCAGAATACAATAAACGAAGGTTCACAGTTACAAAGAACTCAAAAAATTTCACTCAGAGGGAAGTTAACATTCAAGCTGTTCATATGAAAACTCAATTTAAGTGAGACATGCAAATCTCAAAAGATATATTTTCAACAATTACTAAGAATTAAATGCCCAAAACCTGAATGCTGTGGTATAAAATGCTTTCACGAGAGCGCTGAAACTGGTTAATCAAATGATATTTAAATAATCACAATTGATATCATTAAAAATCAGAACAAAAATGTAAAACAATATAATTTTTAACCTTAATAATAATCTAGATTCCAAAATTTATATTATGGTTATATGATTGGGTAGATGATAAATGTATGCCAAATTCCTTATCTTCAATGTGGAAAAACCAAGTACCATCCTTACCAGATTTAATTGTTTTTTCCAATTTTTAATTATGAAAAATTTCTAACATAGAAACAGCAGAAGACTAGTACAAGGTATAACCGTATTCATGCTGCCTAAATTGATTGATAACATTTTGCCATATTTATCTTACCTTAAAGTTCTCTTGTTTACTCTTTCAGATACACCCACCCACACACACACACACACACACACACACACACGCAAAAAAAAGTAACAACACACACCCCAAATAAAAGAGTCATGACCTGCATGACCACATTTCATTCAATGACAGAATACATATACAATCATGTTCCCAAAAGATCATGATACTACATTTTTACTGTACCTTTTCTATATTTAAATATATTTAGATACACAAATACTTACCACTATGTCACAATTCCCTACAGTATTTGGTACAGTAACATGCCATAGAGTTTTGTAACCTCAAAACAATAGGCTATACCATATAGCCTAAGAGTGTAGGTCGTAGGCTATACCATCTCGGTTTGTGTAAGTAAACTCTGTGATGTTCATACAATGATAAAATTGCCTAACTAGTGATTTCTCAGTACATACCCCCACTGTTAAGCGACACATGGTTGTATATATATGCTTTCTCATTATTTTTTACCAAAAAGTAAAATTCTATGTAAGCTAATCTTTATTATGTTTAGAAAAGAAAAAGTACCTGATGATCAATTCATACTAGTACAGAGGACCTCCCCAACTCTTTTAAAGTATCATAACATTTCATTTCATGTGTGGACTACAGTTTATTCAACTAGCCCTTGTTGATGGGTACTTAGTTGGTGTCCAGTCTTTTACTCTTATAAATAAGCTACATGAAAAACCTCATGTATATGTTGCTTCATATTTGCAGAGGTTTATCTTAAGGGTGGATTCTATGAGGTGCAATTTCTGGGTTAAAGGGAGAATGCATATTTAATTTTTCTTGATAGTGCCAAATAATCCTCCAGTAGATTTGTACAATTGTTCATGCTTATCAGTAATAGGTAATAACTATTCTCAAAGCTTTGCCAACTGAATGTGTGGTCCAACTTTTTGGATTTTTGCCAACCTGCTTGTAAGAAGTGGCATTTCATTGTAATTTTGATTTACATTGCTTTGTGTAAGTGACATTGAGCCTGTGTTCGTATTTCTAAGGTTCATTTGTCTTTCTTTCCTTTAAATTGATTCTCATACTTATTGCCCTTTTATCTAATAGTTGCTGCTCATCTCTCAATTTTTAAGTGCTCTTTATGTGCTTGGAAATTATTTCTTTGTTTATGAAAAAAGTTGGAAATATTTTCTCCTAATTTATCATATTGATTTTGCTTATGGAGCCTCTCCTCTACCCGCAACCTCACCACTTCCCATATACAAAGGCTTTTTAAAAAAATGTATTCAAATTTATCCATCCTGTCTATTACTGCTTCTGAATTTTAAGTCAGAAATTATTAGAAATGTCTTTCATTTTCCCAGATTATAAAAGAATTCATCCATGTTTTATTTCAGAAAATCTATAGTTTCATTTATTTTACATATAGATATCTGACCCATTTTTCTAAAATGGCTACCCATTTATCTCAACAAATTTTTTAAAATCTATATTTTCTCCATTTGTAGAAGCCAATTTTATCATATACCACATTTTATTTTATATTTACTCCTAAGTTATTTTTCTAGGGGGGTGGTGTTTCTATGTCTATTCTTGATTATTCATTTTATAGGAATTTTTATTTGGATTGTTTTAATTTATATATTAACTTGGGACGAGCTGGTATCTCTAAGATGTTGAATTATATTACTAAGAACATACATCTCTTTCAGATCTCTTATTGTGATATTCAGGTTTATTCTAATCCTTTCTATATTTTGTAATTTTCTTATTTGTGTCCCTAGGTATTTTATCTTTTTCTCCTGCTTAAATCTTTTTTTGCATTATATCTTCTGATAGGTTACTGTTTGTTAAATGAAATTTATTTATTTTTGTATGTTAATTTTATATCCTTCTACCCTACTGAATACCATTACTGTCATTTGATTTTCTTGGTTTTCTGGTACATTATCATATCATGTGGCAATAGATATAATCTTATCTTTTCTTTTCCAGCACTTGTATCTACTTTCTCTTACCTCATTGCATTTACTGCTACTTATAATACCTCCAATAAAATTGTATTGATGATGATATGTGTACTTTCATTGTTTCTGACCTTAGTGGAAAAGTGTCTAATATTTCCACATTTGAAAAAGATGTTGACTGTTGAAATGAGGTATATATATTTTACAATATTAATAAAGCATCATTGATTTATCTTCCATTAACTGCTTGCTTGTTTGTTTTAAATTAAGAGTTCCTATTGGATTTTATTGAATGTTTTTCCAGCATTAATGAAAATGATCAAACCATACCTTTTCTGAGTTAATTATGTGAATTATATACATTAATTTCTTGATAATGAATTCTCTTCATATTTCTGAAATAAACTTGGTCATGATTTATTATTTCGTAATATGCTAAAATTCTGTTTACCAATATTTTATTTAGAGTTTTTCATCAATCTCTAGTTTTCATTTTTTTGCAATACATTGTACATAGGAATAAATGCTTTCTTTTTTCAAAATGTATTTGGAGTTTTTTTATGCACTGAAACAATTTAAGCAATATTAGAATTATCCAGTTTTTGCCAAATTGGTATAATTTCCCTATGATAACATTTTGCCCTAGTGCTTTTCTGAGGGATGTGGGGCAGGGATAGAATGGAATCATAGGTCTTTGATAAATTTATATATTTATTCAATGGAAGTTTGTCAATTTAATTTTCTTTGTCTACTTAGGTTGATTATATTTTCCTAGGAAATAACATAATTCTTTTAGTTTCTAAAGGTATTTTTAGAAATTGATTATTTAATGACTTTATTTTCAGTCTTTTATTTATATTAATTCACAATTTACTTGTGAATAATACTCTAGTTAGTATTTTAATTATATTTAATTAGATTGCATAGAGCCTGATATGTAGTGCTTTCATCTTTTTTGTTTTTTGAAATACTGCAATATTCTATTCAACAGGTTTTTAACAAAGTTTTTAATTTCCAGGTAGAAGGAGTTTATAAGAGTTTTAAAATTTTATTATTTATTTTTAGCTTTAATATTTCTTTATAATGATTAGATAATATCATTTACATTATCTTTATCTTATTGTACTTATTAAGGTTTTTCTTTGTGAGCTAATATATGCTCATTAAAAAATTTCTATGTATACTCATATTGGTGCAAGATCAATATATATTTTTAAAATCTTTCCTATTCATTAGATTTCTTAGATTTTTTATATCCTTATATTTTGGTCATTTGACTTTATCATGAACATGTGACACAGTCTTATTTTTACTGTGCTTATTGTACTTCTTTTGTACCTTCTGAATGTCTGCATCATGAAGAGTGCCACCATGTTACTTCATTCATAGATGTTTATAATTGTTTTATCTTTACTTTAAATTGTAACATTTAGCATTCTATATCTTTCATTGTCTTAGTCAAACCTTTTATATTTTTGTCTAAATTCTATCTTGACAAATATCAAATACAAGCCATGCTTTCTTGTTTTGCATTTGTTTTTATTTTCTTGGTATATCTTTGCTCATTTCTTTAATTTTATCCATCTTGAAGCTTGTATCTGCCTTAAAGTTGAGCTTTGCTCTGAAAACTAACCTGAAAAATGTTTTTATTTTACTGAGTTGAATCCTACTTAATAATTTTAAATAATTGAGAAATACAATTATAAGACTGTCTTAAAAATAAAGGTAACACCTAATAAAATTAACAAAAAATAATAGCTTACTCTTCATGGGAAGAGTCTGGAAGATATCAAACCATAAATTCTACACAGCAAAAGAAATTTAAAGAAGTCTCTATGTCTAAACAGACAAGGATTCCAATCTAATGCTTACTCCCCAAGTGCTTAGTCATTTAATTATAGCCTAAAATCCTCATCTCTAAATGGAGATAACAATAATAAACATATCTTAGTTTTGCCTAAAGGCTTAGATGAAACAATAGCATAATAGTGCTCAGCACAAAGTAGGTATTTATTTTTATTATTTCTAGCAAAAAATAATAAAAGTATAGAAGAGAATAACAGAAATCCAAATTAATCAGTTGTTATAATAAATGAAAATGAGTTAAGCAATAGATCAGTCAGACTGAATTAAAAAGTATTGTGTAATTATATGCTGTTTACAGGATAGTTGTAAATATAATAGAGAAAGAAAGCATAATAAAGATTGCCTGTAATTTATTAATTAATTAAACAAAAATATTAAGCCTATAAGGAAACAATAACAAGGAGCTCTACCAATACGAGTGAGATTAACAGTCTCCTCATTATTGGGTAGACCAGATAGACACATATGAATATAGAAATAGAGAGTTTGAGACTAAAATTAACAAATGGCAAAATGATAAAACTCTTTATGAGTACTGTTCTACAATGTTTACTTGTGCAAAAAAAGTGGGACATATAATAAGATGTTAAAAATGAAAAAAAAAAAAACCTTAAGAATTTCCCCAAACCAAAACTTGGACAAATAATATTTTCGGACATAATGTCTTAAATTTTAATAATTAAATTTCAAATAAGGCAAAAGACATCACAATATATCAATCACTATAAAAGTAATTCTTAAGTCCATAGTTAAATAATTACAACATTTCTTTCTATATAATAAATATTGGAAAGTGTTCAGCCAAGCCTGAATATGTTATAAATTAATAATATTTCTTAATAACTATGTAAGTCAAAATAAATGACTACATAATTATACACTAGAAATGAGGAGAAGGGTAGGAGCTACTAGGAAAAATAACAGAGAAATTCATTAAAAAGAAAAAAATTTAAGTAAACAATACATTTGATTGCCAAATTTCTTATATATAGATAAAAAAACAATGGACTAGAAAGTGATCCAGATTATCTTTTTCAGAAGCAAATCAAATTAAGAATGAAAGAAGGAAAACATAATCTAAAAAGGAAGTTGAAAGGAAAAATAACCAAACATTAAAAGTAGATTTACAATGCTATAAGAATATATTAGTTATAAGTCTATCCTAATAAACTAGAATCTTTCAAAGAAAATGGAAAAATACAAATTATCCCAACTGAAGCAGAAAAATAAAAGGATTTAAAGAGATGAAGAATCATGAAAAAACTTTGAAAATCAACAGTCTTACCTAAAATGATGCAATAGGCAGAAAATGCTCCCCCCAAAAGATGTTCACATCAGAATCCTCAGAACTTGTGAAAACGCTATGCCACATAATATGGGGGAATTGATGTTGCAGATGGAATTAAAGTTCTAATAATCACCTGGCTTGAACTGATCCTGGATTATCCATGGGCCAATTGTAGTTATAAAGATGTTTGTAAGTGACAGAGGGAAGTAGGATAGTCGGAATCAGAAAAGATGTGAGGATGAGAGAAGCAAAGGTCAGAGCAATGTGATTCCTGCCTTTGAACATGGAAAAGGATCATCACAAACTGAGGCTTGTGGGCATTCTGTAGAAGTTGGAAAAAGCAAGAACAAGGATTCTCTCCTAGAGACTCTAGAAGGAATGCAGCTCTGACAACACCATGATTTTTAGCCCAGTGAGACCTACTTCAGACTTCTAACTTCCAGAACTATAAGGGAATTCATTTGTGTTATTTGAGGCAACTAAATTTACTGTAATTTGTTACAGCAGTGATAGGAAACCAATACAAATGGCTTCAGGCTCAGATGTCTGACAGATAAATAGATGACAATAGATAATGATAGGTAGATAGATGAAAAACCCCAGTAACAATATTATTATAGTAATACATACATAAAACAGCATGTCAATAAACATATGTACACTTAAGAATTTAGTGCATGCTAAAAGCGGCATATAAAACAAATGGAAAAAGACAAAGTACACTGCACTATCTTGTACTGTGCTATTAATATTTTATGCTATAAATGTTTATAGAGTCTGAAACTTTAAAAAGTATAATGGAGTTTTCCCTACCTCTATGACACTTGAAATTAAATTCCAGAAGGATTAAAAATGTTACTTTCAAAAAATTGAACCCTAAAAATACTAACAGAAAAATGTATGTGAATATATGTGGAGTTGGAATTGAGGAGAGACTTCCTCATTTTGAAAACTGTATTGCAAGCCACCGAAAATTTTCTATATATCAAAAGACAAGTGAGAAACAAGAAAAAAATTGTTTTATGTGTAAATAACATCCTTAAATATAAAGATTTAATACATCTGCTCAAAAATTAAACAGTGTTAAAAGAAAAACTTTCAACAAATTAAATTTAGCAGGGTTTAATTTAACAAAGAGCAATTTATGAATCAGAAGCACTTAGAACCGGTGGAGATTGAGAGTGCTCCAATATCAGTAGGCATGGAGTATTTTTAAATCAAAAATGGAAGAGAGTGGTACTTCTACTTGTATCTCTTTAAGATATCTCCATATAAATTTTTAACTTCTTTTCAGTGAAGATTGACCCAAGCTAAGGCAGTGGCAGAGGCAATGACGAAGGGAGTAAGGAGAAATAATAGAGTTAGTCAAGATATGTAATTAATGGGCCCTAGAGTCTAATAAGATTCGATTACATAAAAGGACGAACAGTAAAAAAATAATGACTGTTCAGAGACTAATAATCCTCTGGAATTGCTGAATATCCCAGAACAAGTAAATCCTAAAAAAATGGGGAGTCCTTCTCATTTAATACCCAGGCATCATTGCTGGGATTGATTCAATTGTCCAAATTTTGGCTCATTTCACCATATTACATATTCTTGCAATCCTAGATCTCTTTCCCAGGTGTATGACTGTGAATTATATACCTTCTCGTATACCATTGTTCCCACATTTTCTGAACTTCCTCTATTTCCAACTTCCTTCTATTGCCTGCACTCCCAATTTCCCATTGTGCTCTCTCAAAACTTTATTCTACAGCTAAAAAACTTAATTATATTATTGCTGAATATTTTTTTAGTTGAATTTTAACTGTCCCTGAGAACCAGTTATCTTCATGCTGCCTTCTTAACATAAGGAGATTTTCTCTCACATCTTTTAATCATTATGATTGCGATCTGAGGATGGCATTCTACATTCTTTATTGAACATTATCCCACCCATTTTTCTCTGAGATTGTTCAAAATACCCTCGCTCCTTGGGACTTAGTCACACACAGCTTTTTCTTCCTCTTTATTTGCTGTCTACCAACATCCTCATCAATCTTCTCCTGGCCCCCAATTCTTTGCCTCCATCTCTCAGTCTCTCATAAGAGATAATTTATAAATCTACTCAGATTATTCCTCGCACAAATTGGCATCCCATTCTGTTAACTTTAGCTCCAGTGACCCTTTCATCTGTTTTATTTTAGCTACTCAATTCTAAGACAAAAATATGGACCTTATTCTCCCTTAGAACTGTTCTACATCTACAAATTCCTACATCTGGTATTTGACTAAATTCTCATTTTTTTTCCTAACATTCTCACTCAGCTACTTTTACTTTTAAATGCTTTGACTACATTGACTGCTGTAGAATATCAATTTCTAATTTTTTTCTTGATCATCACCAATTCTATTAAAATATTTTCTGTCATGGGTTTAAATGATCTTGGAAAGTGCTCACCCAACTAATAGGCCTCTATAATTTGGAATCTGCACCCATTATTGAAATAATTTTAATAACTAGGTTTATATTAATATAGTGTCCTGATTTAAATGATACATTGGCTCATGTTATAGAAATGCTAACTATTGAATATATTCATCTCCTTTAGAATCTGTCATCAAGTTCATAAGTTTCATCATTTTTCAGATTATGGGTTTCTATACCTACCACTGTCACTATTTTTATCATCTCTAGATTTTCTCCTAAATTATTTGGGGATATAGTAAATTATTGCCTACTCAGTCATTGAAATCTAAATCTAAACATGAAAAAATATTTGGGGGTTTTTTGTTGCTGTTTATTGCTTTGTTTTGATACAGGGTCTCACTCTGTCACATATGCTGGAGTGCAGTGGTACCATCATAACTCACTGCAACCTCAACTCCTAGGCTCAAACCAACCTCCTGTCTCAGTCTCCCGAGTAGCTAGAACTTACAGGCACATGCCACGATGCCTGGCTAATCTTTTAATGTTTTTGTAGAGATGAGTTCTTACTATCATGCCCAGCCTGGTCTTGAAATCCTGGGCTCAAGCAATCCTCCCACTTTGGCCACCCAAAGTGCTGGGCTTACAGCTATGAGCCACCGCATCCAGTTTCAGAAAAATATTCATTATAAACAAAATTTTACTATATTTTTGAGATCAGAGAAGGTATAAAAATTAATAGCATAATAAATTACTAAGAAATTAGATTTTTTTAGCTAAAGGAAAATTCAAGATTCCTAAGCCAGCCTGGGTTAAAAAAAAAAAAATGCATGAAACATTATATACTCGTGTCATTTCTTGAAATGTTATATCTGTTTTGAGGAAAAACATTTTACTTTACAGATTTCTTTTTGTTTCTATATTAATATATTTAGGAGGAAGTAATATCCTGATGATAGGTTTTCTTTTTTTTAAATATAATATTAATATGTTTTCTCAAACATAGAAATATAAATCAAGTGCTATTATATTTACATGTTATTAAAGTAATGTTCTTGAGCCTACATCATATATAAGGTATTATACATCATTCTTCTCACAGCCAAAATCTAGAAGGGGGCTAGAACATAAAATCCACTAATGCTATGACATATTAGAAAACAGAGAATATATAATATAAATTTACTGTAATATAATATCAACCTCATTAATTTCTTTAAAGGAACAACAAACTATACAGATAATAGGTTAGTTTCTAAACAGATATTACTTAATGTACATTCAACATTTTTATTCTGTAGTATTTAAAATAAGCCATTGTCTCTAATGTATAGTCACAGGCATTAAGAAAGTACCAACCCATGCATCTGCAAACCCTTAATTTTATAACTACATGAAGTATACAAATATTTTAGAAGAAGAAACATTATAAGGCATACATATCCATGCTTCTATGGCTCAATCGGAAGTTTTTGCCTAAACTATCTCTTCCTGAACATTTGTGGAATATGTCAAAATATGCCAAATGATTTATCCCCCAAAATAATCAATATTCAATAATAAAGCTACATTTTTAAAATTGATTAGTGATATTATTTTATAATGTGAAACAAATATAGTTCTTATGTTATAGTCAAGATTCTCAGCTGTCATGTCTTGGCTTACTAGTGTTTTCGTCCCTCTATAGAGAAATATATGTTGGTGTTGAAACTAATGTCAATATTTGTAGACAATTTCTTTTGTAAAACTAGTTGTCTAAACTAGTTAAAAATGCTTTATTTGGTGGCAGAGAAAAAGGATGGGATTTAAACACTTATGGAAATTATCCATAACCTGGATATCTCTGAAGGATTATTGTAATTTCAAACACATGTGTCTCAAATTTTCATTCCAATTAAAATGATAAGAATATATGTATGGTGGCACATTCTATTTAAATTTGCAATTTTATTTTGGCATAAAAGAGGTATTATATAGATAATACACCCTCTTTTCTGCCTTTGTGAATTTGCACTATGGAATAATTTCCAATTCAGGGACAATCAGTCATCATCCTACTCTAAACAGTGAAAGATCTATGAAGCGTTTTGAATCCCAACCACCAAGCTTGCAACCAGCAAACTTTTAGCTTTGTGCTAAAGAGAGGTTTTGTTAGTTTGTTTGAGGAGTTCACACTATGTTGCCCAGGCTGCTCTTAAACTCCTGGTCTCAAGCAATCCTCCCACTTCAGCTTCCTGAGTAGCTGGGATTGCAGGTATGAGCCACCACGCCCAGCTTTTTGTTTGTTTGTTTGTTTTAATATTTACTATTATTTTTTAAGTGGTTGCCATTGAATATTCCCAGAAAAGTTCTGAGCTCCCTTCATCTGTTTTTGGATCTCTCATTCATGTTGAAATCTTTCTAAAACATCATGTAAACTTTGCCCCTGTGTTCACATTTAAGTATAACAGATTAAAAAGCCAGTTGGGAAAACTCTATGTCTGGGCACAATGCATTAATTATTGAGCTTTATGATAGACAGCTTGTAAGACAACATTCTTATTACATGTGGATCTCTACTGTCCAAACATGAAGACTTTTTTCTGAACTTTTGCCAGTTCTTTAAATAAGGATCACCTAATGACCTGGCTGTGGGTATCCTGGGCATGGATACAGGAAGAGTACTCTAGGTATGTTATACTACCTAATGCCTCTGTTTCATCTTCTTTGTGTTTGCGTTAGATAGGCCAGTGACATTTTGGCTTAAATTTTGTACCTCTTATCTTTTATATGGGTGGAGGAGGGACATCCTTTGACTGAACCAAGACAGATGGCCCATGGAATTTAAATGTTTTCTGAACATATTTTCAAACCAGCTCTTTGTTTTCAGTCTGCTATAAACCTTAACAATTACCAAGCCTTTCTTGAGTTTTTCCACAGAAATCCAATTATTTCTCATTGCTATCTGCTTCTGTTGACCCTTAATTCTGACCTCTCTCAACTCTGCTATGTCACTTAATAACCTTCCATCTGCTCTCTGCTCATTCATGTTATGGTTTGATATTACAGATAATCCTAGTTTTATCAAAGACAGTTGTGTTTCTTTTCCTCATTCCTTAGCTTTGGAAGAAAAAGGGATATAATGTCTTTACTATATTATCTTGAAATTTGAAACAATTAAAAATGAGAGCTGGAGACAGAGAAGAGAATGGTATAAATGTTTTTATTTCACAATCTTGAAATGAACAATTAGAAATGAGAGTAAGGAGCAGAATCAAAAGTTTTAACTTGACCAGGCACGGTGGCTCACGCCTGTAATCCTAGCACTCTGGGAGGCCGAGGCAGGCGGATTGTTTGAGCTCAGGAGTTCGAGACCAGCCTGAGCAAGAGCGAGACCCCGTCTCTACTAAAAATAGAAAGAAATTAATCAGACAACTAAAA